>ML273946.1:0-97589 GCA_005239495.1 Nicotiana undulata | reverse complement strand
TTGTGACACCCCGGTTTTGGGATTGTTCGTTGTAGATATCTTATCATTTCATTTGGAGTTTTTCTAAGATATTGTTATTATTTCTCTGCTGTGAAACAATTGAAGGGATTTGGAACGCCCAGTAAAGTTTGAGAGTTACCAGTGTGGGAAGTGTTACGTTGTTTAAGTTTATCATGTCTTTATTCTTCGCATGCTTAAGGTTTTCCTTATCTTTATTAAGAAAATGTCTACAGGATTTTGTTGGAAATTGTTAAAAGTGACGAACCATCGTTTCGTTCAGTATTAAATGATTTTAAATTACTATTGCAAGTTATACGTTGGCTGGCCTAGCGGGTTCAACGTTAGGCGCAGTCACGGCCCAAAGGGTGGGAATTTGGGTCGTGACAAAACCATTACTCGTCCTCGAGCAATTAAGCAACATTTCACATAGAGACGACATTTTCATCAAACAACTTCCCTAACTCATCATGCCAAGAATATGTAAAACAGACTAAGCACCCTACCATAACATCTTAGCCTCAGGGCTAGACTTAAAAGCACCACATATTTTTCAAAAATCCGCTCACTTACTCTAACACAGAGGCTAAAACATTATCTTTCCTTTGCAAATCATAATCCCTCACACCAAAGAGAAAGAGTAGTTCCACACACAACGACATTAAAAAAAATAGGAACTCAAGATAAGAAGAATTTAACTCACTCTCAGAAATAAATTTCATGTTCCATAGAAGACGTACCATAGGCTTGCCCATAGTGTCATACTCTACTAATTCGAGCTCATTCAGTCAAAGATCAAGTATGACTTAATTTGGTTGTAATGTAGGCTGCGGGACAGGTAAGATACATTTGTATATAGTGACTGCACACTCCTGAGCACTTTAATACATAAACATTAGAAATATAAACCCCCATAATTGTGTTGAACCAAACCCCAACCTTCACATATAGTAGCATTAAGCTCCCAACATCTTTAAGCACAAACAAGATGAGAACTACCACTAGCAAGGAATCAATTTTTTCTTTTCTAAGTTATGTTTTGTTTTTCAAGCAAACTCGCTTATTTTTCTTTCAATTTCCTACAAGTGACTCTTACGATCTTTCAAACAATGCACCTTTCTCTTTTTCAATAGTTCCACTCAAAAATTTGACTATACCTCAACTTAGCTTTTGCAAGTTTATAACAATTTCAAGTACCTAAGAGAGGTAAAAGGTTTAAGCAGATAGTCAATTCAAACAAAATGGATCAGGCTTGCAGTGTGGTTTCCAAAGACATACGATTATAGGCTCAAAGGGGATAACTAGGATACACAACAATTAGGCGGGTCATAAACATATAATTGTCTCAACAAACAAATGTCTATATCACTTTCTAGACTGAACAAGATTGCAATTTCGCTTTGCAAACACACAGGGCAAGTTCTAAACATCAACTGACATGCATAGAATATCAACAAAATCCCACACACATGTTGTCACATAACTCACTTAGGATTGGATCTATTCCGACTCTTTAGTCAAAGCAGTTAAGCAACATCAACATCAACATCAAACATTTTAAGTCACTTATACATGAGTCAAAATATGAGCCTAGGCGTCGCAACTAAAGCACTCACTACTTTCAAGGCACAATAAAGTTAAGAAAAGTCATCTCTATTTAACACCATAGCAAAATACTTCTCTATTACTAACAAAAGAAAAAAAAACTAACTACATCCGGTTCTGCCACGACCCAAATTTCCCTCCGTTGGGTATCGTAATGGCACATAGTCTTAGGGACTAAGTAAGCCTAACATTTACTGAATAACAACAATAATAAAGGAAATCTAACAGTCTCGATATAGAAATCTTGACAGAATTTAAAATTTCCCAAAAACCGGTAATACAAGTCATAAGCTCTACAGAATTTGTTACAACTTCTAAATACAACTGTTTAGAAATAAGTAAGAACAACTGAATAAAAGTAGGAAGGTGACTCCGAAGCCTGCGCACGCAGCATCAGGTTTACCTTGAGTCTCCTTGGCAATGATCCGCGCCACTACTAACAATCAATACCTGGATCTGCACAAAAAAAATGTGCAGAAGTGTAGTATGAGCACACCACAGCGGTGCCCAGTAAGTATCAAGGTTAACCTCGATGAAGTAGTGACGAGGACTAGTCAGGACACCCACTAGTCTAATAAACCAAACTGACATAAATATTAGAATAATAGAAAATGACGCCTATTTAACGACTACACACTGTGATTAACACATAACAAGTTCAAGCGGAAGAAAAATATAGTAAAATACAATGAAAGATCACGGGAATACACAGAAGGAGGTATGGGAACACAACCCAAAAACTGGAGCCCACAATACAACAAGAACAAGTAATAATTCAGCACTGCAACAGTTTCCACGTCAGGCCTTAACCAACAACCCCAAGTGTTTTTGGGAAAATACTTCGAGTGTAAACCTTCACCCGTAAGTTTATATTGAAAGCCATCGGAATACGTCCGTAGTCCCAATTTAAATATGCAGGGGGAAAGCCCCCGGAATACGTCTGTAGTCCCAATTTAAATATGCAATGCAGTCAACAGAGATAACAACCACAACAAGACAGAAACATCGTACATCGCCACAACAATCCCAAGGCAACAAAAGATATAAATGCTATGTATGACGGCCAATCAAATCAAGAACTTAAGTCACCAACACAGTAGAACTCATTCACAAGGAATAACCACCGAAAAGAAATAATGAGCGTAAAGAACACATCTTAACCAGAGAGAAACAAGACATAACAACAAATTCACAATATTCAAGTCAACAATAAGAAACCAAATCATCCCGGCAACGGAAACAACTATAACCAATCTCGCTTAACCAATTAGTTTCACAGAATAAAACCCAGCTTGAACCAATGCTCAGGCAACACCAAGGAAATACCATCAACATAGATAATTATCTAACTGAACCTAAGTAGCACTTAAGGAAAAATCATATAAATCACAATATACGACTCACGAGCATGCTTGACATCAACGTATAGATATTCCAATTACTGCTAAACAATTGTAGGGCGAGATGATACAAATTCTAGCTAAGTAGGCAATTTATGAAGAAGAATATAACATAGTGATAGAAGAGGTAAAATCTTCAGCTAATTCAATTAAGATCAAATAATCAACCACGGAAAATCTAAAAGCAAGTAATTCTAATTTAAGCAGGAAAGGATGAAATTAGAAATCAAGAACGCAGTCATAACAATTACAACTTCATACACAGGCGTATAAGGACCTAAGAACCCTAAAAGGCCAACCTATTTGCAAATAAGTCCGAGTAGGCACTCGTCACCTCGCGTACACGGGCTACAATCAGCATAGAAGACTCAAATCCTAAGGGGTAATTCCCCCACACAAGGTTAGGCAAGATACTTATCTCAAAGACGACAACCCGGTACTCAAAAATGGACTTCTCGGGTGAAAAGACCCCCGGATGACTCAAATCCAACTATAACAATTCCAAAACACACATAAATCGAATAAGGAACTATTCCGAATAATAAAGTTTCAATCTTTACAAAAATATAAAAATCAACCCAAAAGTCGACCCCCGGGCCCGCACCTAGGAACCCGACAAAATTTACAAAAACCGAATACCCATTCCAATACGAGTCCAACCATACAAAATTTATCAATTCCGATACCATTTGGTCCCTCAAATCACGATTTTTTATTTTAGAAATTTTCTTCCAAAACCAACATTTTCCTCAACTCAAAACACAAAGTAAATGATGAAAATGAATATGAAATCATGGAATATATTCAATTCTAGTTGAAGAACACTTACCCATTCGATTTGTGTGAAACAAAACCATCAAAAATCGCCAAGAACCGAGCTCTAGAAGTCAAAATATGATAAAAATGGCCTAACCCTCGATTTTGGAATATAATCTGTCTGCCCAGATTTTTAAGCATTGCGATCGCGTAGAGAAAAATAATTACTGGCCTAAAATGTGCTATGCGATCGTGTAAGTACTGATGCGATCGCATAGAAGGAAAATATTCAATGACCAAAAATGTGCTATGCGATCGCGTAAGGACTGATGCGACCGCATAGAAGGAAATTATTTACTGACCAAAAAATGTGCTATGCGATCGCGTGTGGAATGATGTGATCCAATAGAGTAAAAATTGGGCGGGTCACAGAACACTATGCGATCACGTCTATGCCTATGCGATCGCATAGAAGAAAAACCAGAAGACAGAACCAGCAGTGAAGAATAGAAGAAAATTGACTCGAAGCCCATCCGAAACACACCTGAGGCCCCCGGAACCCCGTCCAAAAATACAAACAAGTCATATAACCTACCACGGACTCCCTCGAGGTTTCAAATCACATAAAACAACACCAAAACGACGAATTAAACCAAAAATCAAACTTATGAATTTTCAAATCTTCAAATATAAAAAATCGTGTTGGAACCTATCAATTCAACCCGAAATGGCGCCAAATTTTGCAGAAAAGTCATAAATAGCACAACAGACCTACAGCCACTCCCGTAATTCCATTCTGATCCCGATATCAAAATTTCACCTATCGGCCGAAATCGCCAAAATTCTAACTTTCGCCGAATTACCTCAAATTACTCTACAGACCTCCTAAACAAATTCCGGACGCGCGCCTGAGTCCAAAATTGCCATACGAAGCTGTTGACATTAAACAAAACTCATTCTGAGGCCGTTTACACAAAAGTCAAACCTCCGGTCCACTTCCATCACTTAACCTTTTGTAATTGAAATTTTCATTCCAATTCGACTCTGGATTATCCGGTAACTGAATCCAACCACGCACGCAGGTTGATATACACAATGTGAAGCTTTTCAGGACCTTACGCCATCAAACGGAGCTTAAATTCTCAAAACGACCGGTCGGGTCGTTACGGGTTCAAACAAAACTCTTGAAAAAGAACCGCAACACAAAGAAAAATCAAGGGGAAATTGTTACACTTCCTAAGTGTCACGACCCCAGATCTAAACTAAACGTGATGGCTCCTATAGTGGAACTAGGCCAGCCAAATTAACACTCAAAACGTAAAGAATCTGTCATTTATATCATTACTAAACTGATAATCCATAAAGGTTTCGTTTAATCATTTTTTTTTGGTAAACAGATAAAGCTACACCGAATGTTAAATACAACCAAGATCCCAGAGTCACTGTTCATGAGAATCTAAAGAAAATATACAAGTCTGGAAAATAAATTCTATAATAGTAAGAAAGAGAAAGAAGGGTTGTGGACACGCAGCTACCTCGCAAATCTCCGAGAAGTCTCTGGAACAGATAGACAACTCACTCTGCCCTAGCACCTGGATCTGCACACAAGGTGCAGAGAGTAATGTGAGGACGCCAACTCAGTAATAATGAAAGTAAATAAGCTCTGAGAAGTAAGAAACACATAGACTCAAGTCATCAATTCACAATAAGCACAGTCTTTCTTTTGGACAGTGTATATGTTAAATCATCACGCTTTAAAAGCCGATTTCAGTAAAAATCCTTTGAAAAATGGAATTTCCTACAATTTCAATAAAATGTCCAAGAAATTTAGTGTAAAATGATATGAATCATAAGTGGCCACTCGGGCAAAAACATTAATAATAAACCGCCCCTCGGGCATATCATCACTTAGAATCAGTCCCTCAACATGCCTCACAATCACTCATAATCAGCCCTTTGGGCAACCTCACAGCCACTCATGCCTCCCAATCACTGGTCACTCGGCACTCGGTACTCGGCACTCGCACTCAGTAGGTACCTGCTCTCACTGGGGGTGTACAGACTCCGGAGGGGCTCCTACAGCCCAAACGCTAATATCAGCCCATCTCGTGGCATCAATCACTCTGGCACTCGGACAATCAATAACATGTGCGGCGTGCAGCCCGATCCCATATCATATCCTCATAAATCAGGCCCTCGGCCTCACTCAGTCATCATAAACAGTATAACATGTTGTGGCGCGCAACCAGATCCCATAGTATCCTCACAACATAGGCCGTCGACCTCACTCAGTCAGAAACCTCTCAAAAAGCGGGGTATAAAAAAAACGGGGTACTCGACCCAAAATATCATTTTATATCACAAAATAGCATAAATAAGACCGAGTTTCGAAATCAGTTAAACATCGTATGACTGAGTGTAAATCATAAGTCAACATAGTGAGGAATAATAGTAAAAAATCCTCCAAGGGGTCTAAACACATGGCACGAGCCCAAATACAACATTCCGCCCAAAACATAGTAATAAATCTTTAGAATATCAAATATCATATGATTTATAATCAAATACGAAACTTAATAGTTGCTTCGGTACAGACCAAGTCACAAAAATAGTGATACAACGCAAAGTATGGGGTTTCATACCCTCAGGACAAGATTTACAGTCATTACTTACCTCAAACCGGCCAAAATATTAATTCGCGATGCTTTTGCCTTTTGACTCGGCCTCCAATTGCTCTGAATCTAACCAAAACCAGGTTAATATCATCCATATATGCTAAAGGGACAAAGCACATTCGAAAACTATCAAAATTAATCAAAAATCCCGAAATTGGCCAAACCCGAACTGGGTCCACGTTTCCAAATTCGATAAAGGTTACAAAACTGGAATCCTTACACTCTCACAAGTCTATACATACCAAGAACTTCGAAATTGAACCTCAAATGGCCCCTCAAATCCCCCAATCAAACCTTCAAATTTCCAAGTCCTAACCCTTCAATTCTTACCATTAAATCCCACAAATTTCATGCTCAATTAATTCAAAATCACTATAGAATCGAGTATTAGGTTCAAAAACATTACCTCAATGTATTTCCCCTTGAATCCTTCTTCAAAAATCCCTCAAAAGCTCCAAGTCCGAACAAAAATTGTGAAGAATAACCCAAAATTCGCGAAGGGTTTAATTTATACATTGTGCCCAGCAAAACCGCATATGCGGTCCAAATATCCGCTTCAGCGACGCCACACCAGCGAAAAAAGCATCGTAGGTGCGGATTCCACTTATTCCTCAAGATCTGCATCTGTGGCCAACATATCGCACCTGCGGTCTCGCAGGTGCGAGCCAACCTCCGCACCTGCGCTCCCAGGCCAGGCTCCCTGTTTCGCATCTTTCCAAGGCCAATCTCACCTCCGGGCATCGCACATGCGGCTCTCCATCCGCAGGTGCAGCCACACCAGAAACTTAGCACCAGCAGCAAATTTGCTGCATTTTTCCAAGTTTAAACCTCCCGATGACCATCCGAAATCATTCCCAGCCCCTCGGGGCCCGAACCAATGGTACCCGCAAGTCATATATGATCACCCAAACTTAGTCGAACCCTCGGAACACCCGAAATAACATCAAAACACCAAATCAACTCATGATTCAAGCCTAAGGATTTCTAAACTTCCGAAATTCGCCACCGATGCCGAAACTTACCAAACCACCTCCGAATGACCTGAAAATTTACACACACCTCCAAAATGACACCACTAACCTGTACCAACTTTCGAGATTCCATTCTGACCCCGATAGCTAATTTTCCACTGCCGACCGAAAATCACCAAAAACTCAATTTTGCCAATTCAAGCATAATTCTACTACGGACCTCAAAATAACATTGCGAACACACTCCTAAGTCCAAAATTACCTAATAAAGCTATCTGAGCCATAAAATCTACATTCCGAGGTCTTTTCCCTATAAGTCAACTCTCGGTTGCTTTTTCAATTATTAAGCTCACTTAAGAGACTAAGTCTCTCATTTCTCACCACGACCACTCCGAACCCGAACCAACTGACCAACACAACATAATTAGGCTAAGAAACACATGATAAAGCAGAAATATGGGAAACATGATAACTCTCGGAACGACTGATCGGGTCGTTACATTAAGAAAAACAAAATATTTTTGTTCTTCGACTTTGATCCTTCAAGATAACAATCGAAGAAATCCATCGCCGGGAAAAGTAAAAAAAATTCTAACAAAACACAAGTTGTGACATGTCCCCATGACACACAGATAAAAAACAAGAGATAAAGGAAACTCCCCTGAAATGTTTTCTATTCCGAGAACTTGTGAACTCCATCCGTAATTCTGAATTCATCCCTCGTTTTCGCTCCTAAGGATTATTTATGGATCTCAATAATCCCAAGTCTTCTGAGGATATCTGCAAGACCCACTTTTTTTCTTTCTTGTTTGGCCTCTTTTTGAATGGTGAATGGTGAATTGTTCTTGTAGGATCATCCTCAACTTGTTCCTGCATTCTTTCACAGGATCAATCCATGCATCTTTTTGTAAATCCCTAAAAATAAAATCCACGTAATCAAGGTTAGAATAAGAAAATAAAGAAGAAAGGTCATGTGAATAGTCCTGTGGTATATTCAAGACCATTTTTTATCTCATTTTCTTCTACTAACGGTTGCAAAATTGGAGAGATGGATGGGGTTTGAACTCTTCTTTTATTTCTTTGCAATCAACCAAAGCTTCATCTTCAATCACCTTAATTGAACCAGAGTACTCTTGTAGAGTGGCAAGTTCTCTCTGTGGATGCTTATCCTCTTGGGTAGCCTCATTCTCACAAGGTATCTCCTCCATATATTCACCATCACAAGGCAATAAGCTTTCTGAAAGTACACTTACCATTTGAATCACTTGCGTTGTCCGGTTCTTAATGGCTTCATAATTTTGTATAAATCTCTCCTCGACACTATTCATGAACTTATACATAAGCTCTTCTAAACTACCATTCTGCTCTTGAGTTGGTTGTCTCACTTCGCTTTTGTTCCAGTCATAATCAAAGTATTCATTCCATTCAGAGTTAAGAATGTGACCATATGAAACCTCATACCTGTATGGAATAGACTTTTCAAAAGATGAACCATAGGAGGAATACTTACGTGCTTGACAGTCAACCCATAGATGATTTCTACTATATTTAAAACAAATAGCACAGTTGTGATAATTTTCAGCTGCTAACTCTGCAACTGTTTTCTTAGACTAGTTGTACTCATCTTCAACATCAATTAGAGTTCAATATCAAGAATATTTTCTTTAGGTTTTCTCCCTAGCACTTGTTAGGTTCTACAAAAAAAATCATGAGGAGAAGTTAAATAAAAAGAAAAACAAAACTAATTCCCGAATTAGCACCAAAAATTATTTTGAACACTATTTAGTGCCAATACCCGGCAATGGCGCCAAAATTTGACGAGCGCAAATCACTACACAAAATTGATGCTCGCTAGCCAAAGATAGTATAGTATGATTATCGTCTACACATGGATTGAGTTTAAACAATGCTCTAGTAATTCCTAATTTAACTGCTATTCAGGATGATCAAAACTTGATTGGAATGATTACGAACTACGGTTAACTATTAAAGTAACGCAATTGATAATGGACTTCAAATAACTAGTGATTAGAAGAGTCAGTTTTTTTATCAATGTGAGAAATACGGGTTTTGACATGATAGGTGCAAGGTTGTTATTCTGGATATGATAGTGTTATATTTCACTCTTGAGGTTCTATCGATTCTCACGAATTCAATAGGTGATTAGCTTATACTTCCGATTCAGACTCCTCTCTCGATTAAATCTAATTCTTTCGAATAAACTAATGTGAAGTGCGGTGAAACATGAAAGAAACTATTCTTAAGAATGATCTAAGAGAAACTTTCGGCGAATATTTCTTAATCTTAATTTAAACAGTAACTCAAAAATCTCTCTCGATTACTTCAAAGAATCACCAAAATAAACTAAGGCATATGCTGCAATGATATTCAAATAAGGTGTTCCTCTTTCGATTAAATACTATAAAGAATAAAATCACAACTCTATCAAGCTCCTCCAATAAATTCAAAAATTAAAAAGTAATCAAATCCATAAACAACAACCAAGTAGCCAAAATCATTATCAACCCTAAGGTAAACTACTCCATAATTGTGGAAGAAGTCATAAAAAATATAATTAAAGAGTGACAAAGCATCAATCTAACGTTACATTTCAAACTCCCGTATTGAATGGATGGAAAGATGATAAAATTTTGTGTCTTGTAGCCTTCAATGCTCTCCTGAAGCTTCCAAGGCCAAAAGTCCTCTAAAAATTGTGTCATTGGTATATTTATACCATGTAGAAACGGGAAAATTATCCTTTCCAAGACGGAGTAGGAGAAATACTCTATAAAATTTGCACATCTGCGGTGCATGGCGCGCCGCCCCACACGGTGCGCCTATGGAGAAGTTCAGAGAGATAATATTTCACTCTGCAGGAATTTTGTACTAGCGCCCTGCGGCGCATCGCGGGGTGCAGTAGTGCATATTCTCTAAAGTAATCTTTTTTTCTCACGTTTTGACTTTCAGATTTGGTCCTCAACCTCCGAACGTGATCTCGGCTTAATTTTTGGGGCGTCTACTCAGACTTCAAAGCTCCAAATCATTCATTTTAGCGTTGAACTTGTTTCTCCAGTAGAAATCACATCCTACACAGCATAACACACATAATAACGACAAACTATTAGCAATTAGGCTTAAATACAATCAAATTATCGTATAGTGTGCAAAATGTATCTAAAACACGAGCTCCTAGCCTACCATCAGTATCAACGCCAATGGTTGAACGAGATTTAAGACAAGATCAAGGTGGGTACAAATCAAAACGAAACTAATTTGATTATTATAAAAATTTCTCCAAAAAGTTTGAACAAGATGCTAATGTGGAGATAAATTACAATCACAAATATTCAAAACTCATGTTTCTGCATCTTTATAGAAATAAAAACTCCTTTTAACTCATGTTTGGGACACTTTAAGCAATGCCTGTGTTATCTTATGCTTATTTTTATTGCATGAGCTCCAACAAATGTCAGTTTTAACACATACTTATTCTTAATGTGTGGGATTCTTTTAACCCATTCATGGGATTCTTTCAATCAATACCAAAACATTTCAACCTATACCTATTTTTAATCATGGTAAGTGATCCACTCTCAATCCACACTCAACAAGGAGTGGAAGAGGTCGTTGGAAAAATAATACCCAACTATGAGTCAGGGTCGATTTCTTCAAGGAGCTAACAATGGGTGTTAGAGCACTACAAGATATTTGATTTTTAACGACCATTTCTTAACGAAGGGACGTAAAACCGGTCGTTATAAGTGTATTTATAGCAACAACAACAAAATTTGATCGTTAAAACTAATTTTTAGCTCAATATTAACGAGGGGATGATATTCGGCCATTAAAATATAACACAGTCGGTCGTTATAATTATTAATTAATAAAAAAGTGGCGCTAACGTTTTCCACCTTTTCCCCAATTCCGCCAAATCTCCCACACCCCCCCCCCCCCCCCCACACCCAAAAAAAAAGGGAAAAGCCTTAAGATTTCGACTTACAGTTCGTATTATTTTATTATTTAGAAGTGAGAGTTGGGGAGGGACGAACAATAGAAAAACTGTAATTCTGAAGTTATTATGGGGCAAAACTAAAGTTACTCCTATGCATACATTTGCTTTATGAATCATATCGATAGATTCTAGAAGCCACCTCTGCTTCTGTCCTTTGATTTTGATCATCGCTTTAAATTTATCTGCTTTGGTTCGATTTTGTATTTGTTGTTGGATAACTAAGGATTGTACTTCATTTTATACTACTTCTTGCTTAAGTTTTGGTTAAAATTGTATACAAGTAGTCCCAAAGGCTTACATGTTGTACTTGTTTGCAGGGTTTAGTAAAAAAGGTGACAAATAGTTAAAACGAGCTCAAAAAGGAGTGAAACATGCACAAGTTCCAAGAACAAGTCCAAGCACAGTTCAACAGACCAGTGCGATACGAAATCTATTTAGTGCGGTCCGCAATGAGGAGATTCAGAGAGGTGAAATTTTGGAAGCTAAAGCATTGCGGCCGCAAAACCATTTTGTGCGGACCGCACTATTGAGATTCAGAGAGATGAAAATTGGGAAGCTAAAGCAGTGCGGCCGCAAAACCTTTTTGTGCGGACCGCACTTAGGAGATTCAAAGAACTAGAATTTGAAGGCTCGAGACCAGTGCGGTCCGCAATCCTTTTTATGCCACCGCAACAGAAGCCACCGCGGCCGTGGTGCATTTCATGCGGCCCGCGGTGGCCAAGTTCAGAGAAGCAGATTTCAAAGCCTAGGAGCCTCAACGCGGCTGCACTCCATTTTTGTGCGGTCCGTAGTACCCCCGCAGGGGTATTTTTGTCCTGAAAATTCGGCCTAGTATAAATACTTTATTTTTCCATTTTTAGGTTAGCTTTTGGTAATCTAACTTTAGCAGGAGCTCGTGAACGATTTTCTTACACCATTTTGAGTAATTGTATAAGTGTTTTATCATTGAATCTTCAAATATTAGTTTGTAATTAAATTCTATGGGTTATTCTTCATCTATTTCTTTATTTTCTTTTATTATCATGAGCAGCTAGACCCATATGATAGGGTTGTGGCTCAACCCTAGTGTGGGTATTGATGGGTCTTTTGATTTAAGGTTTAGATGTTTATGGGTAGTTGATATTTGGATTGATTTGTATTTTCCATGTTAAATTAGTGGTTGCAACCACTAATTGGTGCCTATTTGACTTGGGTTCTTCTTGAGAAAGAGAACTTGAGTCTAGGAAAATCAGTCCAACAAGGAATTGATATGTAACCAAGAGATTGATAGTCCCAATAACGGTTTAAACCTAGAGATAGTAATACCCTGCTTGAGCCTAAATTGCTTGCACAAATTTGACACCCAATTGGTCTCGAGAGAGAGTCAATTAGGGCAAAGTCATTCGAGCTACCGAGATGTATAGAGTGAGTAGTTTCGTGCATTGGCTATATCACAATCCCCAACATAACGTCTTTGCCTTAGGTTTTAGATCCCATTAAGTATTCACCTAGGAGAAAGTCATAGCCCTAGTCCCTTTTATCTATTAAGAAAACACTCAAAAAGATATTAGTTAGTTAATTAGCAAATTCAATTTGTTTAAACCGTAGTTCAAGTATCAAACCAAATTTATGAGAAGTGCAATTAAAAGCACAACACACTACTAGATCACTTAGGAACTCAACTCCCACATTAGTAACTCCCGGCGGATTCGACCCCGACTCGTTCGGGTAAAAGCTGCATTGACCCCTGCCTTGCTACTATCTAGTGGTATAGGTGGGCGCCGATCACTTTTTGGCGCCGCTGCCGGGGAGTTATAACGGTGTTGATTATCTATGTGAATAGTAGTTTTAGGTGTTTTTATTTCCTTCCTTTGTTGACGTGTGTGTTGAATCAATTCAGGTACTAATGGAGGATCCTTTGGGTAATGTTATTCCGGGGGAGGAGGTGTTTGACAATGGAGAAGATGAACTAAATCAAGTACCACCTCCAAGACGGGGCCGATAGGCCAATGTTAATGAGGATATTCCAGACCCTCCCCCGCCTCCACCTCCGAGAAAAACAAAGTAGTTCATGAGAGCTCCATTTAGTTAAATAGAGTAGTAGATGGAGAAGGTGCTTAAGCCCTGTTCTTCTTTTCAGGTAAGATTCCTATCATTTAAAGTTGTTCCCGGTTTTAATTCTGTGTTTTTCTTAAGAAGATTTTTGCTAGGTTTTTCAGCTCCGATTTTCTTTTGAGAGAAACTGAGTCAATTTTTGGTTGTGGTTGTTTTTTTCCGTAAAACTTTTCTGAGTAGATCTTTTTGTTTGAATTCATATAAAATATGTGTTTACACAAATAATTAGGTTTATGATAAATGGTTGGTTAACAATTTTTGCATATGTTCCCATTATATCCTGTGACGCGGCTTATGATGGATGGTTGTCTTGGATTGATTGTTCATGTTTGAAGAAAAATTAACCTATTTGTGGAAAGCATTAACAAAAGTTTAGTTAGAAAGAGCTATTTTTAGAGTGTTAAATTTTAACAATGATTCCTGCATTTTTCATGATGTTAACAACTTTTTATTATACCAACAAGCCTTGAAATATTACAGTGCCTCAAATCTCATGTTTGCGTATTACTTTGCATCAATGAGCAGCTATGATACTACTTGGGCGCAGCGGCTATCAGGTAAGTAAGTTTCTTCTTGAATGGATGGATGACCTTTTAAACATTTTAATCAATAGAAATTTGAATGACTTCCCAGATTCTGTTAACTATATGAAATGAGCTACATTGATTGTATCAAATATGAAATAGCTATTAACTCTATAGTAAGGAAGATTTCGAAAATATGAATAGGGAAAATCAGGTACTTGTTGTTTTATTCTTCTGAGCAGGGTATTCATGGTCATCGTAACAGAAAATTGGACGTTTTGCAGTTCAGTAGTTGCTCAATTGAGATAATCATATGATTGAAAGGTTAGTTTAATGTTGAATCTTTTTTTCGTTATATGTGACTGTGATTGTTTTGTTTCTGGGTTCTTGCCGATTTGTTGTTCGAAATCATATTGTAGTTTTATGTTGATTTTGCGCAATTCAAAAAAAAGCTTCTGACCATTTTCCAACTTTTTTTTTGTATCATTTTGACCAAGAGTTATAAATTGAGAAATTTTAGAATTTTATGAGCTTGTGACTGAATTTAGCCACTTTTTAATCTTCTTTCGATTTTTCTTTCATTTTGATTTCCTGAGTTTACATGAAAAACATATTTTGTTCATTATTTGGATTTGTTTTTGTTATCAATTCTTATTTAAAATTTAATTAATAATCTGACTGATGTTGAAAAGTACGCCATAGATGTGATGTTCCATAATTAACGATACAATCTTTCTTTTGTGAAAAACAAAAAGGAAAAAAAAAATGTTGTGTCTTTCTTCCTCTTCACTGTTTAAACCTGCATTTTTGATTGGATTAAGATAATGAAATGAATAACGAATCACAACGATGCAACAAATAATGTATGAACCTAAATATACGATCTTTTACAGAAATGTTACAAATTATAGTAATCAGTGTATTTATGCATAGTTCTTTGTGCTATCCTATCAGACCTCAAAACTTAGCATCAGTATCCAAAGAATGTAATATTTTTATGACTTTGCAACCTATGTAAAATGAAGGTTACCACTCAAATATGTTACTTTAATGAATCTTATTTATAATCTTAT
The DNA here is from genome assembly GCA_005239495.1 of Nicotiana undulata. Lineage (NCBI taxonomy): Eukaryota > Viridiplantae > Streptophyta > Magnoliopsida > Solanales > Solanaceae > Nicotiana > Nicotiana undulata. The sequence goes on along the minus strand of ML273946.1, from coordinate 82,482 downwards.
CCCATTTGGTCAGGCTGCAGAAGGAGAACGAATCAAAATTCCCCAGGTACATCAGATTAAGCTACCATAAGAATCTAAATATTGGCATCTCTATTTATTCTAAATTATGTGTGATACACTTCAAGGAAGACTGTATACATTGATATGCTTAATGAGAGAGAACTAAAATTGTGACAATAGAATAGTTAGCCAGCAACTTGCTGCGGAGAAAGTTTGAACACCGCCAAGGAGTATGTACGATGAACATTGTATCGACTATTCAAATTATTAGTGAGCTTTTTAGGGAAAAATTGACATCCAGGTAAGTCATATGTGCCCAAAAATTGGAATTGAATTGTACGCTAACCTCACTCAAAACTCTTGCACCAACTTGATAAATATAAACACGAGAAGAGATAAATCTTCATTTAGACACACTGTAAACTCTCGATCAGTGCTCATTTTTATGAACTGCAAAACTTTTGGGTGATTGCATCTGTACATGAATTGATTATATAAATTTTGTTCCCATTTACGTATGACAGTTGATGCTTTCTTGTTAGAATGTGACATAACTTGGTTGACTGCATGTCAGAAGCTCTAAGATATCAAATGCCTTATAGTTTAAGATGTTTATTTGTTACGCTATTGGTATATTGTAATAATGTTAACCCGAAAGAACTTTGGGACCAATTTGAAGACTCTATGTTTGAGGACTTTAAGATTCTGCCGAATTTTATCAGAAAACAAATTCGTCAACTGACTTTAAATCATATTAATAATGTTTTGTATTCAATGGGTCATGACATAAAATGAATATACACTTGTACCAGAAAGAATTTTAGCTTCATCTGCTGTTAGGGAGGTTCAGGATTCTCATTTTGAAAGAAATATAATTGTTAGAGAAGAGGATTTATCATTGGAAGGAAAATTGAATAATGAGCAACGAGAAGCATATAATGTAATTCTTGATAGAATATTTCAAAATAAGCCTGGGGCCTTTTTTATAGATGGTCCTGGAGGAACAGGGAAAACTTTTTTGTATCGTGCATTACTTGCTGATATACGATCACAAGGATTTGTAGCTTTAGCAACAGCAACCTCTGGTATTGCAGCTTCAATTTTTCCTGGAGGACGAACTTCCCACTCCCGTTTTAAAATCCCTATTGATATTGACGAGCAATTCTCATGTAATATTAGTAAGCAAATTTCACTTGCATCATTGATACAAGATGCCAAATTAATCGTGTGGGATGAAGTATCAATGGCCAAAAAACAATTGTCAGAGGCTTTCGATTTACTATTGAAACATCTAATGGATACAAAGATATTGTTTGGTGGAAAAGTTGTCATCTTTGATAGTGATTTCAGACAAACTCTTCCAGTTGTTCGCAGCAGAAAAAAAGAGAATTTTATTCAAGAAAGTTTGCTATGTTCTGACATTTGGTATCAACTTAAAAATTACGATTATCAGTAAATATGCGAGCGAGAACATATCCTACTTTTTGTGAATATTTGATGAAGATAGGGAGCGGAAAAGAAAACATAAATTGCCAAGGTAAGATTGAAATTCCTGAATGTTTTGTTGTTCCTTTTATTAGTGAAAAAGAATCGTTAAATCTTTTATTTAGAGTAACTTATCCAAATTGAAGGTAGTTTTAGTGGGATTCTTGACGTAAGTGTTCTTCAATCACATTTGGTCTAATTCCATGATTTAGTCTTGATTTTTATCCTTTAATTTGAGAAATTAGAGTGGAAATTGGGGAAGAATGGGAGGAAAATTTGGGAATTTCTTTTGATGATTTGAATGGGCAATTGAGGTAGGATTTTGGTGAATTTGATATGGGTATACTCGTGAGGGGATGAGGATTATATTTTTGTTATTTTTATCGAATTCCGAGACGTGGGCTCGGGGCCGGGTTTGGCCAATTTCGGAAATTGTGCCTAATTGTGATAGTTTTCGATTGGGGTTCGTCTCCCTAGAATATTTTGATGTTATTAATCTGATTTTTTATAGACTCAGAGCATTTGGGAGCCGATTCGAGGTGCAAGAGCATCGCAGAGTAGTTTTTGGACTGTTTTGAGGTAAGTAACGATTGTAACTCTAGACCTGAGGGTATGAAACCCTGGTATTTTACATTGTTTTGATAAATGAGGTGACACACATGCTAGGTGACGAGCGTGTGGGCGTGCACCAATAGGGATTGTGACTTGGTCCATCCCGTAGCGACTATTAAGCCGTATAATTGATTTGAAATTATGTAATAACCTGTATTTTAGAGACTTATACTTATTTATGGGATGTAAGCCACGTTTGGGGCCTTGTGCCGATTTGTTTAGACCCTCATAGGTATTTTTACACTATTCTCACACTATGTTAGTAAATAATTTGTGAACTCCTTCATGCTTACTACTTGTTGCTATTTTCACTGTTATTACACTGTTTAGAGTACCGTGAGGTATTTTGGGCTGAGTCCCGTGATGTTGAGATGAGTTGCCCGAGTGGCTTGATAGGATGACTGAGTGAGGCCGAGAGCCGAGGTTGTGAGGATAGTTATGGATCGGGCTGTGCGCCGCAGCATATGTATATTGGATCGGGTTGCATGCCGCAGCAATATAGTGCTTGGGTTGTAAGAGCCCCTTCGGAGTCTGTACACCCCCAGTGAGCACAGTCGACTATATATATATATTGGATCGGGCTGCACACCGCAGCATATGTTATATGGATCAGACTGCACTCCCCAGCATATTTTAGGTGGATCGGGCTTCATGCCGCAACAGTTGAGTGGATATCTGGTACTTGTGGAGTGAGAGTGCTTAGTGTGAGCATGAAATACTGATAGTGGAGCCACGAGTGACTGAGATACCTTGTTATGAGTGAAATTGTGCCTGAAAGGCTGTTACATTGTGAATTTTATTGTTTTTCCCACTCTTCTTTTACTGGCAATCATCAATCCACTTGGTCGCAGCGTCCTTCTTCAGCATTTTGAAAATTGGCTGACAAATAACTGGACTGTTCTATGAACCGACTGATGTAATTAAGTCTCCCCAAGAAACTCATCACATCCTTCTTGTTCTTTGGCGACGGTAGCTCTTGAATGGCCTTGATTTTTGACGGACCCAATTCTATTCCCCGGCGGCTCACAATAAACCCCAGCAACTTCCCAGCAGGAACCCCGAATGCACACTTCGCGAGATTCAGCTTCAGATTGTATTTTCGCAACCTATTGAAGAACTTCCTCAAGTCTTCTATGTTATCAGTGGCTTTCTTGGACTTGATAATAACATCATCCACGTATACCTCGATCTCTTTGTGAATCATGTCGTGGAATATGGTGGTCACAGCCCTCATGTAGGTGGCCCCTGCATTCTTCTGGCCGAATGGAATCATCTTTTAACAGTACACTCCCCATGGCGTAATGAAATCTATTTTTTCATCATCTTCCTCATCCATCCAAATCTGATGATAACTAGCAAAGCAATCCACGAATGATTGTCGTTCATGCTTGGCGCAATTGTCAATCAGGATGTGTATATTTGGCAAGGGAAGTCGTCTTTCGAACTGGCCCGGTTGAGATCCCGGTAGTCGACACAGACTCTGAACTTCTCGTCCTTCTTTGACACAGGTAGAATGTTGGCTAACCACGTTGGGTACTCGACTACCCTGAGAACCTTGGCGTTGATCTGCTTGGTAACTTCTTCCTTGATTTTCAAACTCATATCAGGTTTGAATTTTCTGAGCTTTTGCTTTACCGGTGGACACATTGGATTGGTTGGCAGTTCGTGAGCCACAATAGACGTACTTAGACCAGTCATGTCATCATACGACCAGGCGAAGATGTCCTCATATTCCTTTAGAAACTCTGTGTATTCTTTTTTTTTCTGACGGTGACAGATGAATGCTGATCCGTGTTTCCTTGACGTTTTCTGAATTTCCCAAGTTGATAACCTCAGTCTTGTCCAGGTTGGACTTAGGTCTGTTCTCAAAGTTTTCAACTTCTTTGACAATCTCGTCGGGTATATCATTTTTCCTCTTAATCGATGTCCGTTTGCTGCGTTGTCTCATTGCATGTCACAGTCATCGGTTCATCAAGACAAGTAATAGTAATGTTGTATAGATAAAGTAATGAGAGAAAGCAGTAGTAATAAATAAGAGAAATTAGAAAATGCTTTGATAAATTGAATAACTGTTTTGAACATTGAGAATCTTATTGCAGGAATTGAGAAATGCGGAAAGAAAAAATCATTTTAGTAAATAAAACAATAAATAATGCTTGTTTTAGCCTTGCTACCCCGAGGCCCATCGAGCTTTGGTTGTCCTGATATACTAATTCTTGAGGTATGTCCCTCTGCTTACAGCCTGTATGGAAGGACCTTCCTCCTCTTCCTCCTCGAGAACAACACAGCAATCCATATCATCATCCTCCAGGAATAAATTCCTCAATGCAGCGAGTGCTATTTCTTCGTCTGACCCATAAATAATGTCGTCTTGTTGGAAAGTCTGCTCCAGATGCGGTATCGGGTGCTCCAGTGGGTAGTAAGGATCGCGCCAAGGTGGCGACCAGTTGTTGTACTCTTTCCAAGTATAATCATATCCCAGACCGAAAGTGGTGCCATGGCTTTTGATCTTGATAGGTTTGGAGATTTCTTGAAGGTTCTTGCCGAGCCCTTTGCCAGGCTCGTACCCACTCTAGTTTAGTATATTCTCGATTTTTCTATCCTACCATTTGTTCTTGTCGATGGCATTGACTCGTTCAACGTGGTGGTATGTTTCTCCACCCAGCTTTCTTCTTCCTTCGATCACCGGAATAGTCTGGCGATTGTAAATAGGGTTGTTGCCGTCCCCATGCATGATCACTTCCTGGTGGTTCCACTCGAACTTTACTGCTTGATGTAGCGTTGATGCTACGGCCCCAGCAGCATGGATCCAGGGGCGTCCCAATAACAGATTGTAGGACGCTGGCACATCTATCATTTGCAGGCATAGGCTTATCTCACCAATGGTGGACCTTTGAGATCCATCGAAAGCTTTCACATTGATTGCTCCATCCTTTATCTCATGCATCCCTCTCCCCAATTTCTTGAATGTTATCAACGGGCAAATGTTAAGACTGGATCCTCCATCGATCAAGATTCTGGTGATGAAATAATCTTCGCATTGCACAGTGATGTGCAGTGCTTTGTTATGGCCCAATCCTTCAGGAGGAAGCTCGTCCTCATGGAAAGTGATCTTGTGACTTTCCAACACCTGTCCCACCATATTGGCCATTTCCCCACAAGTGATGTTGTTTGGTACATACGCTTCACTCAACACCTTCAACAGAGCACTTCGGTGCGTCTCGAAATTCTGCAGCAAAGAGAGGATGGATATTTATGATGGCGTCTTGTTCAGCTGGTCGATGACCGAATACTCCTTAACCTGTTTCAATAAGGGGAGGCCGGTTGGCAGCCTGCTTGCTTGATTCGGCCAGGTGCTCAGGGGTGTAGACCCTACCAGTTCTCGTCATACCCTGTGTTGCGACAATTTCCTCAGTTTTGACCTTGCCTTTCCTTCTTGCCTCGGTTGTATAGTCCCAAGGGATAGCATTGGTATAGAAGGGTGGCGTGATTGACATTGCCACTGGAATTGGTGCGGCTATCCTTACTTCAAATGGAACACGTACTTTGGGTGGCAAGACTGCAACCTCAAATGGTGTGGGCGCATTTGCCGGAGATACGAACTCAACTTCAATTGGTACTGGTGTCTTTGCGGGTGGCGCTGCTTCAAACTCAAGAGGTATGTACATGTTTACCTCAGCATCCCCAGATGGTTGAATCTGGACTATGATCGGGTTGAGAGTGACTACTGGTTTCTTTGGATCATCGCCTTCTGCGATCAACCCGATTGATCCCTCGGGATCCCAATCATCGTCTATCTCAATCATATGGATACCTCCACCCTTATGGTCTGGTAGAGGGTTGTTGCAGACGTTCGGAGCGGGCTCCTTTTCCACAATGATTTTGTTATCAATCAGGGACGGTATCTTATCTTTCAAAGAGCGGCATTCATCGATTGTGTGTCCCTCATGCCGGAATGGTATGCATAGGATTTGTTTGGGTTAACCCACTGAGAAGGGTTCTCAGGGGTGGCAGCAGGGATAGGTGTGACGTAACCGACAGCTTTGAGTTTCTCATACAGCTGGTCAATGAATTCAGCTATGGCGGTGTATTATTTTGGAGGTTTGCGATCAAAATTAGGTCGAGGTCTATGGAAGTTTTGACGGATATGGGGTGATTGGTAAAGAGATGGCTGAGAATTGTAAGTATGGTAAACATGAGCGGGTTGTGAGTAATGGGGTGAAGTAGGTTGATATGTGGGCGGTGGAGATTGGTAAGTGGGTGGTGGAGTTTGGTATGTGGGTGGAGGAGCTTGGTATGTGGGTGGAGGAGCTTGGTATGTGGGTGGAGGAGCTTGGTATGAAGGTGAGGGTGCTTGGTAATTCGGGGTTAGCTGTTATGTGAGCGGAAGTGTTGGATAGATTTGGTATTTGAGTGGGGATTTGGATCTTTGTGCAACCATTACTGCTCCCACGTCTCTTTTCTTAGACACACCACCGGACTGTAAAGCCTTGTTTGTAGCTTGCAAGGCTTCAAAATTCGTGACCATGCCGCTCTTAATACCTTCTTTGATCCGCTCCCCTAATTTGATAATGTCGGAGAATTTGTGATTCTCAATCATCATCAACCGTTCATAATACTGCGGGTCCTAGGCCCGTACAAAGAACTTGTTCATCTGCTCCTCTTCTAAAGCAGGTCTGACTTTAGCAGCCTCGGACCTCGAGCGAGTGGCATACTCACGAAAGGTCTCTATGGGTTTCTTCTTCAAATTCTGGATATAGAACACGTCTAGTGCGTTCTCTGTGTTGAATCTAAATCTGTCTATAAAGTCAGACGCCATACCTATCCAGTTTGACCATTTCTTGGGGTCTTGACTGATGTACCAAGAACACGCATCTCCCTTCTAACTCCTCATGAACAGCTTCATGCGGATCCTTTCATCCTTTCATACGCCAACCAGCTTGTCACAATAGGTCCTAAGATGGACCCTCGGATCACCAACACCGTCAAATATTTTGAACTTTGGAGGTTTGTACCCCTCGGGAAGTTCGACATCAGGTTGTACACAAAGGTTTTCATAATTCAACCCTTCGATTCCCTTGGTCCCTTCAACATCCTAAACTCGGTTGGTCATCTTTCTTAGTTCCTAAGCCAGGTTCCTGATAAGCAGGTCCTTTTCATCAGACTCGGATGGGTGTGGGATAGGTGGAGTGGAGTGGGTCATGGTTTCCACATAGATGGGATTGTGGAAATGGTCATTTGTGGGGTTCTGAGGTTCTGCGATAAGTAATGGAGTGTTGTTTGAAGTGCGGCAAGTATTGCACTGTGCCGGGAGAGCTTGGTTCTTTGGCGGAGTGGCATGATGGTGAGGTGCAGGATGGTTCTGTCGTCTCGGGATATTTTGTGGAGGTGTATGGTTTTGAGTGTTTGGGACATTGACGTCTAGGATGTTGAGGGAAAATGACAGGTTAGCCAGATTTCGGTCCTGATCGAGCTCTTCTTGAAATTTCAGCAGTTTCTGTTCCAGTGGTGACATGTTCTCATTTAGGACTTGAATACCCCGGTCGTCTCTATCCATTCAACCACATTCTCCTTCCTGATGTTGCTAGATTCTTCCATCTTACTCTTGCCTTTGTTCTTGCCTTTAAGAGGACTAGGAGGAGGAGTAGGTGGAGGGCCCTTGGATCTTGTGAGATAAGCTGATGATGCCAAAGTGCACGAACTAACCTTTGGGGAGGGGAACAATAAAGAAAAAAAGAACTAAAAACAAAAGGTAACCAGTCAGTGAGGATTATGAAAAAAATATTGCAGTATTTAAACACATAGTGCCGGAATATAAAGCATGTCCTAATTTGGGAACCTCTTTGTGCCCGAGGTAGGCCTAGCGACAAGTTGATTTGGAGAACTTAAGATTCTAAATGCCTCATTTTATTGATAAGAAAAATAGACAAATCCCAAAAATGACACTAAATAAACGGGAAAAAATAAAAGTCACTAATGACTCTTGGCCTCATTACATTGACCGAAAAAATAAGACATTCCTATCTACTTGGTCCCAGAAGGACCTTCCCTAGATTCGACATTCCTACTTCCCTCGAACAGCTTTCCTAGCTCGCGAAGTCCCAGCAACAGGTATGCTCTGGTGAGATGTCGTCCTTCAGTTCCTTCAGCCCTTTGGCAGTCTTCGACCCTTTTGATGAACTTCTCCTTCAGCTCGACTATACCTCGTTCTAAGTATCCTAACCTCTTGTTGGTGCTGACGGCCATGTCTTTCCACGCCTCGATCAGCTTCTTGTTAGACTCATATATTTTGTGGTGATCATCCTCACATTCGCGGATCCTTTTGCGCAACTGGTTTAACTTGACTTGTGCTTCAACCCTTTCATCTATAACCCTGTGTCCTCGGACGTACCCTGGATTACTCTGACCACTCAGATCCTCTTCTAACCAACCAAGATAGAAAGGGGTACAATTGGCATGATACCTGTCTGGCTCGATAGTGTCATTCTCAAGTATAATCTTGCAGTGCCACAGGTGCTGAGCTTGGCACTTGTGAGGACTGTCATCATTTTGAAAGTCCGCTCGAAGATGGCTCATTTTTTCGACCCTGGGTATGACTTGCTTCCTACCTGCTTGCCTCATAACTCGAAGAGGGAAGTAAGGGTATGTCCCCTTTAAACCGATCAATATTAGAAACGGTGCATCTCGGGATCGTATGATGAACTCATCTGTCGAAAACCACTCAAACATCCATTGAACCTGTTCTTCAATCAGATTATCAAAGAGCTCAACCCATCCCTTGGCATTCTCAGGCTAAGTGAACATGTCAGGGATATAATTCATTCGCTTCGGGTGATGGAAGGCGATGTGGTCATCCCAGATTCTGCAATGAATGTCTTGTCGGTATTCGCCTCTTTGGAGATGTTCCACGAGCCAGAGTTGAAGTAATAAAGTGCAACCTTCGAAATGTTTTGCTCCTTGTTGACACATTTCTAAGGCCCGATATATGTCTGCAATGATCATGGGCACAATGCTGAAATTTTGCCAATCTACCTATTCCATTAAGGTCTTAGTCACCATGGCCAGTCTGGTATGGATTCTTTCTTTCTTCATTGGAAACACGATCAAACCCAAGAAGCAAACCATGAAGACGAACACTCGACGATGGATGTGTCCCAGGGAGGTCATAGCAAATTCGTCATGGTAGGTACGGTATGATTTGTTGTGGCCGTACCTCTCGTACAGATAGTCAAAAGGAATGTACGACTCCTTCAAGCACACTAATTCTGCATTCTTCTTCAGACCCATCATCTTAAGGAAACCATTGCCTGTGCGGTATTTGGGCATCAGCGACCCCGGAGTTTCCCACACTAGGTCAGCCAGTCCTCCTATCTCTTCCATCAAAGACGTCCTTTTAATGTTCCCAAAGTGAAACACGGACCTCTCACAGTCCCAAAAAAAAGTAGTAGCCTCTATTATCATTTTGTTAGGATGGATTTCTAGGAGAGACGGTAGGTTGCCCAAGTTTTTCCTGATGATAGCTTTGTCACTAGAGTGTAGATCATCCCACCAACTCAACAGTCTTGGGTGGATGTTGGAGACCATGCCAAATCTGGGGACATCGTGCCTCATACTTCTACAAAGCAAATAAGGTTAGGCCCTTACCCCCACCGGACTCGACTATTTAACATCAATAATTAGCAGGAAACATTTAGTTCTCCAAATAAATACACAGAATGTGATGATGTCCGTTTGGGTTTAGGGAAACCCGGTGGACTTTTGGATAAGGCTATCTTAAAAGCTATCGTGTGGACGACACTTTTAGCAGAAAACTCAAAGGGGAAAGTCACGGAACCGTCAACTGCACCGCTGATCGACTAGTTTTACCGCAAATAGGCCTTTTTGAATTTAGGGGTAATAATATAGGAAGAGAGTAGCCACTCATCAAGCGTTGCTATAGTATTTGTTTGTCACGAGTGGAGTATGACGTTGAGCATAATTATGCAATAATAAGCATTAAAACAAATTGTCATGTATTTTCACGTTAAGGGAAAGTGGTAAATACAACAGTTATGATTTAAAGCGGTTAAAAAGGAAAACAAAGAAACATGTCAGTTTCATTTTGGGGGAAAAGTAAATACTTGAAAGAAATAAACAAGTAATTGGACTTTGAAAGGAAGAGGAAAGGGTGCTAGTATTAAACAAAGCAAAGGTACAAATTCACAAAATAATTTGAAATGGTAAAAGCCTATAATCCCCAGCAGAGTCGCCATGTTTTCGTGCCCCCTTTTTTCCTCGCGAGGATAGGTTTTAGGACATTTGGGTTGAGGCAAATCTTTCCTTTTGGGAAAGGGGTTTGCATTTTTGGAGAGTCGCCACCTAACGATTTTAACGGTGCATTAGGTCACCTAGGGGTTCATTTACAACTACGTTGCTAACCAGAGATAGGGTAAGAGCNTTTTTTTTTTTTTTGGAGAGTCGCCACCTAATGATTTTAATGGTGCGTCAGGGCACCTAGGGGTTCATTTACAACTACGTTGCTAACCAGAGATAGGGTAAGGGCTTGAAATTATCCCGAGGGGAAGGTGTTAAGCACCCCACAGGATCCACAAGTGTGGTTCCTGGCCAAATAGTTTTTTGTGGTTCCTCAGCACCCCTCAGGATCCACAAAGATTCAAGTAAGAGGGGATTTAAAGCATGCATGTGTTTGAAAATGATTATAGAACGGCCAAATTATGAAAAGAGTTATAATCTAATATTTAAAGCAAGGGATATCCTAGGTTTATAAAAATATGGATCACATCAATGAAATACCCGGTATGGAACTCCTCGAAGAGGGGCTACACGTGGTATTAGCGCATCGGTCATCATATCCATATTCTACCCTTTCCCACCCCGTGAAGGTGTTAAAAGCGCGTGTTGGTCACGAGCTCTATTGCCTGATATTGTTCGTCCCTTCCTATCAATCCTGGAGGAGGTTAGGACCTCTATCCTAAAAGGGTGGGTACTAGGCAGACCCTCAGGTTTAAAGGGGTAAAATTCTAAGGCGACAAGCAAAGAACATGTAGGACTGCAATTAGTGGGAAACACATAGGAGCATATAAGAGGCTCAGATTTACTTCCGCAAATAATGCATATAATTAGCACGACTCAAACACATATAAGGGCAGTATTGTTTATTAAGATCCTAAGACATGGTGTCTAGGTGAATTCAGATGATAGACAGACATGTAGTTTTGTTATTACTTGAAATCCCTAATCAGTTTGCCTACTGATTGAAAGAACTTGTTTGCATAATCAAAACAGCATTCAGTTTTAAAGGGATTGATTGCCTAAGGTTTGCCTAGGCGTGGGATTGTACATAATAGCTACCAGGATTATTAAACAGTTTGGAGGTTGTTTTACCTAAAACATGTTGTTCTAAATGATGTAAATCTGAGAGTGCAAAGTCAATTACCAATTTCTATTATAAGCAGACATGATGAACGTAATGTAAGACTGTTTTTATATCTTTTGTAAATCAGCAGTTTAAGCTTAAGAGAAGCTGATCAAATGCAAACGAAATCCTAGAGCATGGTATCTAATATGCACATATAAATGCAGGATGGTTAAGACCTGATTTTGAATGCACAGGAGTAACAATTTTATGTTGATTTTATTATCCTAAGAGCAGGAGTTCTAAGTGATAGGCATAAGCATAAATTAGAGGCATGATGTACGTTAAAGCAGTAAACATGACAGCCTTAAGGATATGGTATTCTAGTACATACTTGGCATGGTATGCAAAAGTGAAAAGTTCATTAATTATTCACCTAAGACATGATTTCTATGTGAAACATGGTAAAGTACGGATTTGTTAATACTCGTTTGAGGCAGGATTCAGATTTAGAATGCATGAACATAATCACATGGCAACATTTTATTGTTATTACTGAACAAGCAGTGGCATAACAGTGCTGAAAACAGGTTCATGAAATTCTAAAAGCATTATTTCTAATGCACACATTAGGAATGTAAACATAAGCATGACTTCTATTGCACACATAAGGAATGTAAACCTAAAGGCATGGATTCTACCCATCTATATCTATGGCATGCATAGTTATCCCTTTTTCCCTTTTTATTATCCATCCCCAAGAGTTGTTTACAACTTATTACAGGCCAATGAATAAATTACATAACTGAAATAGAAAATAAGAAGTTATTCTATAGGGAGCCTACAGATAGGCAAGTGTTCCAAACCTCGTTCCATATGGTACTTCACAATCTTTCATAATCCGGGTGTGTCAAAGTTCCCTAAGGACCTCAAGGGCTCTTGCCCCCAAACTTAGTTACCCAGAATTGGACATGTGCAGTTTGGAAATGCCAGGCTCAGTGTGTCAGAGTTCAGAGGGAGCTCAGGGGTCCCAAAGCAGTGCTCACACTGAGGGGGCAGATCCTATGGTCTAATAATAAAGTAAAGTGCAAGAGATGATTTGGAAAAGGGTTGAGTTAAAATAACCTTTCTAAAGAATAGTTTATTTGAAATAGTTTGCAAGATAGTAAGTGGGTTCTTTAGGAAAATAGCTTCAGGATCAATCAACCAACATTAAACAGCACATAGTGCATAGAGACAATACACACAAGGGGACAGGGAGTGGGGATATGTAGAAAACAGGTTAGGATACCAGTTAATGGAGTATCACAGCATGTACAAAGCTCAGACAGAAATAGTTTGCCACAAAAGGTTCATGCCAAGGGCTTAAACAAAATCAGATTGAGGGAGTACTGGGGAGATGGCAGCATGCAATACACATAATTAGACATAGGTTCAGAAAAGGTCATGAGTTCAAGATTACATGGAGACTAGGTAACACATAGTGCAACTGTAGTATACTAGGGATCACATAAGACATAAGCAAAATTACATTGAAACATGCAAGAGGTCGTGCATATGCTGAGGCTAAAGAGAAAAGCACTGAGAACTAGAAACAACAGAGTATACCAACTAGTTGCAAATAGGACAACAGAACCATAAGTAGAAGCAAATTAAGAATAGTATAAATTGAAATACCCAAAGAAACATATTGTTCTGAAGCTTAAACATAGATTGGAGACATACCAGTTGGAAGGATAGCAGGTATAGAATGAAGAGTAAGCAAGTATATTAACTAGTCTTGGCTTTCAGCCGACTAGTAGCAAGCAAGCAATCAAGAGAAGAAGTGTGTGTGTGAGTAAGAGAGAGTTTGAACAATGTGTATATTTGTGTCTGTAAGTCTGTTGTGCTAATGAGAGTAGAGGCATTTATAGTCTTAAACAGGCAAGAGAAATAAGGTAAGAAGTACTAATTTAACAGAGTTTTAGGAAGAACCTCAATCAGAATCAATTAAAGAATCGGACTCCCTTTAATTAGGGAGTCATGGTTCAAACGGATACAAGTTATATTAAATAAGGAAAAGAATCAACTACAAGACTGATTTTACATTATTAGAAGTAGTAAAAGCATGTAGCATGTTATAAAGACTAAATATAGAATATTTCAAATAAGAAAAGTATATGTCAAATACATAACAACATATTTGTGCACATAAATAGGGTGGAGTACAATTTAATTCTGAAAATTGGTTCAAAGAATCACGCATGAGATTGAAAATTACAGGGGGGTCAATACTAACTAAGGAAAGTATCACACAAACAAGGAAATAATTCGAAAATCAATAGAGAGTTATAAGGAAAATACACGAAATCACATATTCAAGGAAGGTATCACAGCTTTATAAAAAATGCACAGAACCAGTAATCAGTAAAACAAATAATCAGATTTATTAGTCGATAAATAGCATGAGTTGAACAAAAATGAGAGACACTAAGAAAGTAATTAAAGAAACAGTATAGCTTCAGAAAACCTTAGCAACAAATTAGAGCAAGAAGCATAGAAAACAATATTGCAAACAGATTCAAACTTTAAAATAGAACCCAGAGATATTAGGGTTTCTTAACTAAAATGAATCGAACAAAAAAAAGACTCAGGTGATGTTTAAACATGCTAGAAATCACAAAGTAATTGCTCAAAATCGAAAAGAAATCGTTTTGCAAAAGAGTTTTGAACCCTGTTTAGGAAAATGAGGAAATCGTTTGAAATCGAAGAAATCTTTTGAGGGAAACATACGAGAACCTTAAAAGGCTCATAGATCCATCACAGATCTAAAAAGATCGGAGGACTTAAAGCTAGGGTTTCGTAGAGACAACCCAAAGAGAAGGAGAAAAGTCCTAAGAACCACTGGTCCTAGCCGAAAACAAAGAAACCTTACTCAGACGGCCATGGACGGACGGAGAATAGCATGAGAGGTCATGGGAGATGAGTGAACTGCTTCAGGTTTTCTTGAGGCCCTCAGGGTAATGATAACCCGTCGTGGAAGGAGAGCCACAGGCTGGGTGTGGTGGTGAGACCACCATGGTCACCGGCAAAGTAACGGCAGGCGAGGACTACGGCGGCTCTAGCAGAGAGCGTTTGAGAGAGATGAGAGAAGAGGACGGCGGAGTGTAACGAGAGAATGAGAGAGGGGAAATGAGGGTTTGGTTTAGGTCGTTTAGGATTAATTAAGGAAAGGGTTAATCTGATCCGTTGATCAAAATTGATCAACGGTTCAGATTAAAACACAGGTTGGGTCGGGTGATTTTATTGGATTCAGCCTGGGGTATTGGGTTAATTTAATTGGGGTTGGGGCCAGATTTAATTAGGCTAAAATTAGAACAAAATTGGCTATTTGTTAAATACCCAATGCAATTTAATTAAAACACTTTATAAATAGCAAATAATTTCCATGCTTAGAAAAAATAATTTTAACAATGATTACTTAGTATTGAAAAATTCGAATGGTCAATGTTGACCCAAGTCACTACATAGTTTTGAAGATTGACAAATGTCTGACCAGTTGAATCAGGTCCATTAGAGCACACATTCTTGAACTGAATAGCTGGCACATGAACCGTATATGCAGGCGGAATCGTGATTGTGAAGTATCAATGAACCAAGAGATTGTCTCCTAATGCGAAAAGGTTGCAAACTGATGAGAGGATAGAAGTTGAATTCAGCAAGGAAAGTAACAAAGGAAGGAAGTTGAGTTTGATACGAACTCTTTCACCCAGGAAGAGTTGGACTAGAACTGAACGACAAACTCAACAACTGAATCTATAAATATTCGAAGTATTTCTGCTGGAATTCTCTATGCACAAGTACAGAAGTGAATCAAGATCTGAAAGCAAAATTCCCAGTTATTTTGCAAGCAGAATTATTGTGCAATACAAAGGCTACAAATCAGCTAGAAGAACCAGTTCCATCGCTTGTGTATTGAGTCTAGTTGATTCTAGTAGGAGTCTTAATATTGTATCTTTTCAGCTTTCTTAGAAGCAATTGTAATAGGTACACATTGTTCAAGTTAGAGTTAACTTGAAGCTTGTAGAAATTAGCTAGAGGCTAGTTGATACGAAGGGATTAGAGTTAGTCCTAGGATTACAAAAGAGTTTATTTTGTAAGTCCGTTTGGCTCGGAGTTTTTAGTGAAGAGTTTGAGCAAATCCTACTGAGGAGTAGGTCGTGGGTTTTTTCACCTTTTGAGTNTTGGTATCAGAGCAGGTTATCCTTGAAAAGTCTAACACCTTGGAAAAGATCAAAATGAGTGCACCACCTGGGAACTGGGAAGGTCAATCAACTGCAAGTCCACCACTCTTCAATGGCCAGTACTATTCTTGGTGAAAGAACAGGATGAAGTACCACCTGATTGAAGAAGACTATGAACTATGGGACATAGTCACTGATGGACCTCTAGCTACAATGAAGAAGACTGCTGAAGGTTTAGATGTACCAAAGACTAGGGTTGATTGCACTGCTGAAGATCTGAAGAAATGGGAGAAGAATGCTAAGGCCAAGAAGTGGCTAGTTTGTGGATTAGGTCCAGATGAATACAACAGAATCCAAAGTTGCACCACAGCCAAAGAAATATTGGATACTCTACAAGTATCCCATGAAGGAACACCTCAGGTAAAGAGGNGAGAGAAGTCTAGCACTGAGAATCACTGAGGGAGCAGATCCGGAGGAAGATGAGATGGCCATGATTACCAAAGAATTCAGAAACTTTCTCATGAGGAAAAAGGGCATCTCTAGAGGAGGAAACTACAACAAAGCAAAAGCTCTAGAAAGGGAAACCAACGAGGGATGCTACAAATGTGGTAAGACTTACCATATCATCAAAAATTGTCCTCAGTGGGAAGTAGAATGGAAAAAGGAGAGATATGAAAGAAGGAACAGGAAGAAGGAACTGGTCCAACCCAAGAAAACCACAACTAAGGCTATGGTTGCTGCTTGGGGGGAAATTTCAGATGAGGAATCAGAAGATGGGGAGACTGAAGATCAGGCGCTCATGGCAATTGGAGAATCTGATGAGGAATCACATGAAGAACCAGATGTAAGTATCTCCCATATTAAAAACAAAATAAAGTTCCTATCTAAGGAAAAACTCTCTAAGTTGATACTTTATTTCATAGATGATTCTGAGGAAATAACCAAAGAGAAGGATCAACTCTCTAAAGAATGTGCAATGCTAAAAGCAAAGTGCAAGAACCTAAAAATCAGAGTCAGTTAATCTGAAAAGAAAAATACTGTCTTGTTGAACCAGGTTCATCCACTTGAGACTGAGATTCTAGAACTAAAATCTGAGGACTTAAAACTGAGATTAGGATCCAGTAAAAAGGTTGTTGATCACTCTCATGTCATGTTAGAGGAAAATTTGGGAAAACTAAAAGATAAAATGTATGCCAAGGATGAACAGATAAGATCACTTAAAGAAGAGCTTGGCAAAGTCAAACATGAATTAGATAGAACTTGTAAATGGAATAAATCCTCTGATGCCTTGACATGGCTTCAAGAGAATCATAGTAGCAACCGGAGAGGGCTTGGTTTTGGGAGTCAATTGCCCAAGTGGGATCCCAAAAGCAAGTATCTCTCTCTTCCTGAAAATAAAATCTGCACCCACTGTGGTAAGACTGGCCACTACAAATATGAGTGTACTGCAAAAGAGCAGGCCAGTCGAAAAAATGAGAGGTTTGTCAAAAAGAAAAACTGGCTACCAAATTGGGCCAGAAAAAATTTGATTCATCCATTCTCTCATAGAAAAGGACCCAAACTAGTTTGGGTTCTTAAAACTAACCCCTGATTTCCTTTTGTAGGTACAAGTGAGAGGAAGCAGCCAAATTTGGTTTTTGGATAGTGGCTGCTCAAAGCATATGACGGGGAACAAGGAACAGTTCCTTTCACTTGAAAACCTCAAAGGAGGAAATGTCTCCTTTGGAAATGGAAAGAAAGGTGAAATAATAGGGGTTGGAAAAGTTGGTAAGGATGACACACGTTCCATCAAACATGTGTACTTGATAGATGGCTTGAAATACAGCCTGATCAGTGTGTCACAATTGTGTGACAGAGGTAACCTGGTTGCTTTCACTTCCACAAAATGTTTTGTGATTAACTTGCTTACTGACAAGATTGTTTTGCAGGGAAAGAGAATGAATAATATCTATGTCATAGACTGGTCCACCCTGTCTGAAAATGAATTCACTTTCTTAAGTGTTTTGGATAGTGATCCCCTCCTTTGGCACAAACGACTTGGACATGCAAGTCTAAATCAGCTTAACAAATTAGTCTCTAAGGACTTAGTGGTGGGACTCCCTAACATTAAGTTCAAGGAAGACAAAGTTTGTGAGGCATGTGCAAGGGGGAAGCAGGTAAGATCCTCATTCAAAAGTAAGAAAATGGTCAGTACCACCAGGACGTTGGAACTGGTTCATCTGGATCTGTGTGGTCCAATGAGAACTCTGAGCAGAGGTGGTAAGAAATATGTGATGGTGTTAGTTGATGATTACTCAAGGTTCACGTGGACCTTATTTCTGGCATCTAAGGATGAAGCATTTGATATGTTCATCACATTTGTTAAGAAAACTCAAAATCAGTTAGGACATCAACTAGCATCAATAAGATCTGACCATGGTACTGAATTTGAAAATGCTAAGTTTGCTGAGTTCTGTGATGAACATGGTATCAATCACAACTTTTCTGCCCCTAGAACCCCACAACAAAATGGGGTTGTGGAAAGAAAGAATAGAACTCTTGAAGACATGGCAAGAACCATGTTCTTTCTAGCAAACTACCACCAGCTTCTGGGCAGAAGCAATAAACACTGCTTGCTATATAATCAATAGATGCATGACCAGGCCACTGGTAGAGAAAACTCCCTATGAATTACTTAAAGGGAGAAATCCCAACATATCCCATCTTAGGGATTTTGGATGTAAATGCTATGTGCACAATAATGGCAAAGATTCATTAGGTAAATTTGATCCCATAAGTGATGAGGGAGTATTCTTGGGATATTCATCACATAGTAAAGCCTATAAAGTGTACAATAAAAGAACTATGTGTGTAGAAGAGAGTGTGCATGTTGTCTTTGATGAAACTAACACTCTTTCTGAGAGACAGGAACCAGAAGATGAGGAGCTTGGACTGGTGAGAAGCAGTGAACACATTGAAGCAGCCATGGAAGATGGAACAGGTGATGGACCAGGTCCAACTAACCCAAGCAACATGACAGGGGGAATTCAACATGTAAATCTTGGCCCTGATCCTGTTCCACAATAACAAAACAACATGGAACTATCCAGAAGTGAAAAACTAGTACCCAAACCACACAGATATCAGAGTTCTCACCCTCTTGAGAACATCATAACAGATTTGTCATCCGGAATCAAAACAAGAGCTTCCTTGAAAAATCTGTGTGCGTTTGATGACTTCCTATCCTTAATCGAACCAAAGAACATTGGTGAATCCCTACAAGATGCTGATTGGGTAAATGCAATGCAAGAAGAGCTTAATCAGTTTGAAAAAAGTCAAGTATGGAACTTGGTACACAAACCACTAGACAGATCAGTAATTGGCACAAAGTGGGTCTTCAGGAACAAGCTCGATGAGGATGGAACTGTTACAAGAAACAAGGCCAGACTGGTTGTTCAAGGGTATAGTTAAGAAGAGGGAATTGACTATGATGAGACCTTTGCCTCTGTGGCAAGACTGGAGGCAATCAGACTTCTTATAGCATTTGTTGCACATATGGAATTCACTCTCCATCAGATGGATGTTAAGAGTGCCTTTCTCAATGTCTATTTGAAGGAAGATGTATTTTTCAAGCAGCCTCCAGGTTTTGAAAGCAAGAAGTCACCAAACCACGTATACAAACTTGACAAGGCTCTCTATGGTCTCAAACAAGCACCTAGAGCATGGTATGAGCGGCTATCAAAATTCCTGTTAGAACATGGGTACAAACAAGGCGAAATTGGCAGCACCTTGTTCTTAAAGGAAAAGGGTAAAGAACTCCTAGTTGTGCAAATATATGTGGATGATATTATATTTGGAGCAACTACTGAAAAACTGAGTAAGGAATTTGCTACACTTATGGGGAGTGAGTTTGAAGTGAGTATGATGGGTGAGCTAAACTTCTTCTTAGGCTTGCAAATTAAGCAAAACCCACATGGAACAATGATTCATCAACAAAAGTATGTGAAAGAACTCCTCAAGAAGTTTAAAATGGAGGACTCAAAGGAAATAGACACCCTCATAGCCACAGCTACTAAATTGGATGTGGATGAACCTGGTTCATCCGTTGATCAGAAGGTATACAGAAGAATGATTGGGTCTCTACTGTATCTCACTGCAAGTAGACTTGATATTGTGTTCAGTGTGGGACTGTGTGCTAGGTTTCAGGCAAATCCAAAAGAGTCTCACCTCGCTGCAGTAAAAAGAATTTTGAGATATCTGAAAGGCACCACTGATTTGTGCATTTGGTATCCTAAAGGTAGTAATTTCAACCTTGTAGGATATGTTGATGTTGATTATGAAGGTTTCCTGGTTAACGGGAAAAGTACTTCAGGCATGGCTCACTTTTTGGGATCTTGCCTTGTCTCTTGGGCCATAAAGAAAAAAAAAATTAGTAGCCTTGTCTACTGCTGAGGCTGAATATGTGGCTGCAGCCTCATGTTGTGCCCAGTTGCTGTGGATCAATCAACAACTCATGAACTTTGGTATAGATGTGGGATGCATTCCTATTTTCTGTGATAACACTAGTTCCATTAGTATGACGAAGAACCAGGTTCATCACAAGAGAACTAAGCACATAGATGTTAGGCACCATTTCCTAAGGGATAACTACGAAAAAAGAATGATCTCAATCGAATTTTGTGCTACTGATCGTCAAATTGCTGATATATTTACCAAAGCACTAAGTAGGGAGAATTTAAGAGAAACAGGCTTGAATTAGGGATGATTAAGATCACCTAAGTGGGGAAAAAATGAAAAAAATTATTTTTGGCTAGAAAATTCTAATTAGGTACTTAATCAGATTAATCATTGCTCAGTATCATGTCTTTATTGCCATACTCTTTTGCCATGTATTAATATGATTCCCTAGTTGCTAATAATGTTTCTCTATCTTTGTAAATTGAGGCAACTTAGATTTTAACAGGATGAACCTGGTTCATCCATGCTGGTTCATATGACTGACAAGGTACGTTCTCATCTCCATACATTTATTAATTCAAGTATACATGAGCAGGACGCTATCTACTTTTGGTTCAAATTCAAAAATTTCGTACTTACCAAAAATTGAACTAGTTTCAAGAAGTCCCGTCTCACTTAATTAGCCTAGTTTTAGGGGGGAAATAATTGTCTAATCAATGTCAGTCCTATATCGATTAGACTCCCACCTAAGTTAATACTCTGCCGTTGTAATCTTCCTAGCCACATCTTATATAAGGTTCATCATTACTCTTCTCTTCATAAAGTAACCGTCGAACCAAGTTCAACTCATTCTACACAAACCAAAACTGATCACTCGCCTTTTCTTCCTAAAAAAACACACAATCATGTCTTCACCACCACCTGCTTCTTCTTCTACTTCATCACCTAATCGTGATTACGATGGAGGAAATTCTGAATCTGAATCTAACTCTCCATCTGTATACAGTTCTCATTCACTAGAAAATTCGTCAACCCCTGAAAACACACCTATTCCTGAACCCACACCAAACCCTACTCCTGCCCCCAAGAATCGTCGTGTCAAAGTTCTTGCCAGGAAATTTGTTGCTTCTGGGTCTAGGGAAAAATTCTTGGAGGAACTTATTGAAGCTGACAAAGGTTCTAAGTCAGGATCATCAAGTGAATCGTTTAAATCAGACAACGAGGAGGAAGCACCTGGTTCATCAAATTCTGAACAAGGTAATCTTGATGCTATCTTTGAATCTGTTAATGCTGAGAACAGGTTTGTTCTGGTTGGGTCGGTGGTAGATGTTGAAGTGCCGAGTAGGCAAAGAGAATTGGGAAAAGGTAAAATTCTTGAGAGAGAGGGTGGAGATGGAGTTGTAAGGGGATCTGGGGAGGATGGCACCACACTGGCTATCTGTGGTCCCATTCCAGAGAATGTTGGAGATGAAGTCATAGAGTTAGGGGGAAGTGTAGTTGAGGAGGCCGCAGCAGGTCTAGAAAGCTTGAGGAAAGGAGCATATGAACCTGGTTCATCTGGGGACGAGACATTGGCTGAAAGTATAAAGAAACTGGGGGAGTCCTATAACCCCAAGAAAAGGAGGACTCAGAAGTCCAAGAAAGCATCTACCCCAGCTCCTCCAAGGAAGAGGAAATCTATTGTTTCTGCTGATGCTCTTATCCCTAAGGTGCGTGCTACTCGTAATACTGTGAAAGAACAAGAAGAAAAGTTGGATAAGGCTCTGCAAGAGAGAAAGAAAAAGAAGGCGGCAAAGGGTAAAGCTAAGATTGGAGAGCCTGTTGAGGCTGTTGTTGTTGAAGAGGAGACGTTGGACCTGGTCCAACAAGAGGAGCAGCTTGCTCCAGTTGTGTTTGGGACACCAAAACCCAAAAAGTCTAAGGCTTCTTCAAAGAAGTCAGCTGTTGTGTCCGCCGCAACTCCAAGCACTGCCAAAAGGACCAGGTCCAAGGCAAAGAAAGTGAAGGTTGTGGAGAAAGATGATGATGCAGACTGGAGTGGAGAAGAGGAGAAGGAAGATGATGTGGAGACTGACAGAATCATAATGTTTGGCAAGCGAACAATCTTGAAGGGCAAGTTGTTCAAAGATCTAGAGGATCCTCGAATGAGATACCTAGAGGACACTCTGGACGTGCAGGGATAGAAGGACATGGTCCTTCGCATGGAAGGCAGGCTGGCAAGGGTTGAATTGGTGGAATTCATGGGAAATGCCATTGTCAAACACGGCAGGGTCACTTCTATGGTCAAAGGAGTTCATGTCTCCTTTGATGCTAAAGAGCTGGGTGAAATTCTAAACATACCAGCTGAGGGATATGAGGACTACATAAGGAAGAGATGGCCTTGTCTATATGGGATGGCCTCAGCAATCAACATCACCAGATTCTTCAGTGACAATGAGAGGGAGATTGAACCCAGGCCGGTCTACAAAAGTGAAATGAAGCCAAAGCACAAGTTGTTCTTCGAGTTTGTCATCAAATTCCTACTGCCCAGACAAGAAAGAAGGCACATAGCCAACTATATGGATCTGACTCTGATGGAGTGTCTGTACAGGGGAAAGCAAATCAATTGGCCAGCTTTCATCATCCAACTCTTGGACAGAGTTGTGAATGGAACCAAAGCACATGCAATCCCATATGGATTCATTCTGACAGTTGTGCTTGCACATTTTGGGGTTCATGCGAAGAAGGCTGAAATGGCGACTGCCAAGGATTATTTTGGGAAGGAGACTTTGCTGACATGTGATTACATTGTCAATGTTCCTGCAGATGAACCTGGTTCATCTAGGAAGCAGCCAGTCAACAGCAAAGTAAGAACTCTGGTGCAGGAAAGCGAGATCAAGGATATGGAGATCCTTCGTTTGAAATCTCGTGTGATTGAGGTTGAAGCTGAGCGGGATGCTCTCAGGGCTGAACTAGCAAAAGAGAAGGAAAAGAACGAGGGTGTTCTTCAGCAGATGCTTTCTCTTCTACAAACCAAGACCACAACCTCCTCTGCACCTTCCCATCCTTAGGTTGTCCAGAGCTACCAAATTACCCCATCTATGACCTAGTTAGGGATTCTGTTCTTGTTTTTGTTTTTTTAACTCTGTTTTGCTCATGGTTTTTGGTTGTTTTCGTTTAAATTGTCTGGTGTTTGATATACGTTTCTAATCAATGAATTTTGCTGTTTGGTTATTGACTTGTCTCAATTTCTTAGTTAGCTTACATTTATTGGTTTCTTGTGTTGATTAATCATGTTTTGCACCTGCAGTTGCCTCAAATGTCCATGAGTAATAATTAATAAATCTGGTAAGAGTATCATTTTGCAACTTTTCGATAATGCCAAAAGGGGGAAGATATGTGCTGAACTTTTTCAAATTTTTTCAAAAGTGATATTTATAACCTAATGAACTTGGTTTCTCTATGATTAATGCTTAAAATCGTACAAAGTGTTTGAAGTGTATACAGGATTAAGCACAGAGTTTGTCATCATCAAAAAGGGGAATTTGTTGACCCAAGTCACTGCATATTTTTGAAGATTGACAAATGTCTGACCAGTTGAACCAGGTCCATCAGAGAACACATTCTTGAACTGAATAGTTGGCACATGAACCGTATATGCAGGCAGAATCGTGATTGTGAAGTATCAATGAACCAAGAGATTGTCTCCTAATGCGAAAAGGTTGCAAACTGATGAGAGGATTGAAGTTGAATTCATCAAGGAAAGTAACAAAGGAAGGAAGTTGAGTTTGATACGAACTCTTTCACCCAGGAAGAGTTGGACTAGAACTGAACGACAAAATCAACAACTGAATCTATAAATATTCGAAGTATTTCTGCTGGAATTCTCTACGCACAAGTACATAAGTGAATCAAGATCTGAAAGCAAAATTCCCAGTTATTTTGCAAGCAGAATTATTGTGCGATACAAAGGCTACAAATCAGCTAGAAGAACCAGTTCCATCGCTTGTGTATTGAGTCTAGTTGATTCTAGTAGGAGTTTTAATATTGTATCTTTTCAGCTTTCTTAGAAGCAATTGTAATAGGTACACATTGTTCAAGTTAGAGTTAACTTGAAGCTTGTAGAAATTAGCTAGAGGCTAGTTGATACGAAGGGATTAGAGTTAGACCTAGGATTACAAAAGAGTTTATTTTGTAAGTTCGTTTGGCTCAGAGTTTTTAGTGAAGAGTTTGAGCAAATCCTACTGAGGAGTAGGTCGTGGTTTTTTTCACCTTTTGAGCCAGGTGTTTTCCACATAAAAATCTTTGTGTTTTTACTTTACTGCTTTTATTATTCCGCACCAGTAGAAGTTGGAACACAAAGAAGAACCAGGTTCTTCTTGTGAGACAGCACTCCAAAAATTGGGTACCACACATTTAACCTATATTCTTGTGTGGTATTGACGTCTAAAACATCAGTCAATTACTAGATAAAATGGTATAAAATCCTGTAATTGGGATAGAATTGCAAAGGTGTTGCAATTATAACCAAAGGGTGCCAATTTGGCTAATTATGAAACAACTTGGTCTTAATAAGACCCTAAATAATTAATGAAATTAAGAAATGCTTTTGAGATCATTTGTAATGCAATTTTGTAATTATTTATTGGAAATAGAATGCTAGATAAATTACTAGAAATTATGGAAAAGTATTAATTGCTATTGATGCATGATTTTGAAGCTATATATGCTATTTAAAAATATTTTGAGGAAAAATTGAGTATCAACAGCGGGTCGGTACGGAGACGTCTGTACTTATCTTCGAAAGGCTACAGAACCCTTAGGAAAAATCTCATTTTCTTGAAATCTGTCATGCCATTCTATTGCTTCTGAAAATCTAAACTTCTGTTGTTTCATTCTCTCACAGATGGTGAGGACACGCGCTACTGATCATGGTGACCAGATGCCAGCTAGACTAGCGAGAGGTCGAGGCCGTGGTAGAGGTAGGGGACGATCCCGCACAGCAGCGGGGGTAGTACCAGTTGATCCCCCTACTATTCAGGATCAGGTTCCCGCCGCGGATATTCCAGCGGGACAGACTCAGGCACCAGCAGTGCCCATTGTTATTCCGGGTCTTCAGGAGACCCTAACTCAGATCTTGACCGTATGTACCAGCCTTGCTCAGGAGGTTGTTGTATCTTCTACTGCTGCTACATCTCAGGTCGGGGGAGGCACTTAGACTCCAGCTGCCCGGACACCTGAGCAGGTCACTCAGGGCCTTCAGACACCGGGGGAAGTTCCAGCCCAACCGGTTGCTCCAGTTTAGGACTTCATGGTTCAAGTTATGCTAGAGGATGAGCAGCGTGGGCTGGAGAGGTTTCGTAGACTTCATCCTCCGACATTCAGCGGCGCATAGGGCGAGGATGCCCAAGGTTTTCTGGATAAGTGTCAGAGGATACTTCGTACTGCTGGGATTCTAGGGACCACTGGGGTCTCGTTTGCTACTTTTCAGTTTTCGGGGGCTGCTTTCACTTGGTGGGAGTCGTATGAGAAGCGCAGGCCTGTTGGAGCAGCACCCCTCACTTGGCAGCAGTTCTCCACTATCTTTTTGGATAAGTATGTTCCTCAGTCCAACAAGGAGGAGCAGCGCAGGCAGTTTGAGCAGCTGTGTCAGGGAGAGTTATCAGTGACGCAGTATGAGATGTGTTTTTCAGAGTTGGCTCGTCATGCTGTTGAGTCAGTCCCTACTAATAAGGAGAGGATCAGTAGGTTCGTGGATGGCCTCACTTACCAGCTCCGTACTCTGATGACTAGGGAGAGAGTATCAGGTGCTACCTTCGAGCAGGTTGTTGATATTGCTCGAGATATTGAGTCTGTTCGCCGTCAGGAGCGAGAGGAGAGGGAGGCCAAGAGGCCTCGTGGATCTGACAGTTTCAGTGGTACTCCTTCTAGAGGGCAGTTTCAGCACAGTAGAGGCCGCCTATTTAGGCCTCCTCAACCAGTTCGCCCAGCTTATAGCGGTGCATCATCGGGGCAGGGTCCCCGCGGTTCTCATCCAGGCCGCTCATAATTCAGTTCCCTCCCAGCTCAGAGTTCATATCGGGCACCATCTATTCAGGGTTCCTGCATGCATGGTTCTTTGAGTGGTTATTCTAGTTCCAGGGGTTCCCTTCAGTCCCCGTCTCCGGCACCAGGGAGGTTTTATGAGTGCGAAGAGTTCAGACATATGAGGAGGCAGTGTCCCCATCTTCTTGGAGGTCCATCTCAACTGAGGAGCCAACCTTCGACTTCATCTCCAGTTACTTCACCACCCACCTAGGAAGCTAGGGGTGGAAGTCATTCAGCTAGAGGCCTCCCTAGAGGGGGAGGTCGAGCGGGTAGAGGTCAGGCCTGTATCTATGCACTTCCAGCCAGGTCAGATGATATGTCCTCTAATGCAGTGATCACAAGTATTATATTAGTCTGTCACTGAGATGCTTTAGCCCTATTTGACCATGGTTCTACATACTCATATGTCTCGTCTTATTTTGCACATTTTCTGGATGTGCCCTGTGAGTCTTTAGTTACATCTGTTCATGTGTCGACTCCGGTGGGTGATACTATTGTTGTAGACCGTGTGTATCAATCGTGTGTGATATTTATTTGGGGTCTGGAGACCTGTGTGGACCTACTGTTACTCAGCATGGTTGATATTGATGTGATACTGGGCATGGATTGGCTATCTCCATATAATGTTATTCTTGATTGTCACGCTAAGACCGTGACCTTTGCTATGCCCGGAGTTCCGAGGGTTGAGTGGAGAGGTTCTACTGAGTATGTGCCTAGCAGGGTGATTTTTTACCTGAAGGCTCAGCGTATGGATGAGAAGGGATGTTTATCGTATCTGGCCTTTGTGAGGGATGTTAGTGGTGAGACTCCTGCTATTGATTTTGTTCATGTGGTCCGTGATTTTCGGAATGTGTTCCCTGCAGACCTGCCAGGCATGCCACCTGACAGGGACATTGATTTTGGTATTGACTTGGTGTCAGGCACCCTTCCTATTTCTACTCCACCTTATCATATGGAACCAGTGGAGTTGAAGGAATTGAAAGACCAGCTTCAGAAACTCCTAGATAAGGGGTTCATTCGGCCTAGTGTGTCACCTTGGGGTGCCCCGGTGTTGTTTGTGAAGAAGAAGGATGGTTATATGTGCATGTGTATTGATTATCGGCAGTTGAAGAAGGTTATGGTGAAGAACTAGTATCCCTTACCTCGTATTGATGATTTGTTTGACCAGATTTAGGGAGCCAGAGTGTTCTCTAAGATTGACTTGAGATCCGGGTATCATCAGTTGAAGATTCGGGATTCTGACATTCCTAAGACTGCTTTCAGGACTAGATATGGTCATTATGAGTTTCTTGTCATGTCATTTGGGCTGACCAATGCCCCAGCAGCCTTTATGCACTTGATGCATAGTGTGTTCCGACCTTATCTTGATTCCTTCATCATCGTATTTATTGATGACATCTTGGCATATTCCTGATCTCAGGAGGATCATGAGCAGCATTTGAGGGTTGTGCTTCAGACTCTGAGGGAGAAGAAGTTATATGCAAAATTTTCGAAGTGTGAATTCTGGCTTGATTCAGTTGCATTTTTGGTCCATGTGGTGTCTTGTGATGGGATCAAGGTATATCTGAAGAAGGTGGAGGCGATACAGAGTTGGCCTAGACCGTCATGAGCTATGGAGATCCACATTTTCCTTGGGTTGGCAGGTTACTACCGCCGTTTTGTAGAGGGATTTTCATCTATTGCAGCACCTATGACCAGACTCACCGAGAAGGGTGCTCAGTTCAGGTGGACTGAGGAGTGTGAAGAGAGCTTTCAGAAGCTCAAGTCAGCTTTGACCACAGCTCTGGTGTTGGTTTTGCCTATGGGCCCAGGTTCTTATACAGTTTACTGTGATGCTTCTAGAGTCGGCTTGGGAGCGGTATTGATGCAGGACGGTAGGGTGATTGCCTACGTGTCTAGACAGTTGAAGGTGCACGAGAAGAATTATCCAGTGCACGATCTTGAGTTAGCTGCCATTGTTCATGCCTTGAAGATTTGGCGCCATTATGTGTATGGAGTGCATTGTGAGATTTTCACTGATCACCGTAGTTTGCAGTATCTGCTTAGGCAGAAGGATCTGAATTTGCGTCAGAGGAGATGGTTGGAGCTTCTCAAGGGCTATGACATCACTATTCTATATCATCCGGGGAAGGCCAATGTAGTGGCCGATGCCCTGTACGTAGAGCAGAGAGTTTGGGGAGTCTAGCCTACCTTCCAGCAGCAGAGCGACCTTTAGCACTTGATGTTCAGGCTTTAGCAGGTCAGTTGGTGAGATTGGATTTTTCAGAACCCCCGCGGGTATTAGCTTTTGTAGCTTCCAGGACTTCTCTTTATGATCAGATTAGAGCACGCCAGTATGATGACCGTCACTTGCTAGTTCTTCAGGATAGGGTCCGTCGAAGTGACGCCAGGGATGTGAAAATTGGTGATGATGGGGTCATGAGGATGCAGGGCCGGATTTGCGTGCCCAATGTGGATGGGCTTCGAGAGTTGATATTAGGTCAAAAAGTTGAGGTCTAAGGATATAGCTTCAGTGAAAGTGCAGTGGAGAGGGCAACCAGTGTAGGAGGACACTTGAGAGACCGAGCGGGAGATGCGGAGAAGATACCCTCACTTGTTTGAGACTCCAAGTATGTTTCTAGACCCGTTCGAGGACGAACGCTTATTTAAGAGGGGGAGAATGTAACGACCCGACCGGTCGTTTCGTAGAATTTGCACAGTTATTCCTGTTTTTGCCTTTTCATGCATGGTTTAGACTGTTTGTGATGTGTTGGGGTCGGTTGGTTCGGGTTCAGAATGATCTTAGCAAAATTTGAGACACTTAGTCTCTTAAATTAGCCTTATAGTTGGAAAAGTCAACTGGGAGTTGACTTATTGGTAAACGACCTCGGAGCATAGATTTTATGGATCGGATAGCTTAGTTAGGTGATTTGGGACTTAGGAGTGTGTTCGGAGTGTGGTTTTGAGGTCCGGTGTAGAATTAGGCTTGAAATGGCGAAAGTTGGTTTTTGGCGATTTCCTGTCGGCAGTGGAAAATAGGCTATCGGGGTCGGAATGGAATTCTGGAAGTTGGAGCAGGTTCGTAATGTCATTTTGGATATGTATGCAAATTTTCAGGTTAATAGGATGTGTTTTGGATGGTTTCGGCATCCTTGATGAAACTTAGAAATTTCAAAGTTCATAGGCTTGAATTTGATGTGATTTTGGTGTTTTTGCGTTGTTTTTGGTGTTTCGACAGCTCGACAAAGTTTGAATGGTGTTATGGGGTGTGTTGGTATGTTTGGTTGAGGTCCCGAGGGCCTCTGGTGTGTCTCAGGTGGTTAACGGATAGAATTTTGGTCTCGAAAGATGACAGATTTTCTAGTGTTTCTTGGTTCTGGTTTTCTCTTTCGCGATCGCGTGGGGATTCCTGCGATCGCGCAGGTCTAGATGGGGAGGGAAGATTTTTTTTATACGCGATCGTGTGGTGGAGGTCGCGATCGCGTGGGTGTGAGGCTGTTGTGCAGTGCGATCGCGTGGTATTGTTCGCGGTCGCGTAGAGTTGAAGGGCGCGTGAAGGGGGTGAACCGTATTTCTTCGCGATCGCGTAGAGAGGCTTGCGATCACGTGGATTGGGGTCTTGATGAATCGCGATCGCATGGAGACTTAAGCGATCGCATAGGGTTAATTGAGGGTTGTCTTAAGTTGTGCTCCGCGATCGCGGTAAAGAAAATCCCTGGGCAGAAAGTTTAAGTTCAAAAATGAGGGTTTTAGGCCATTACTCAAAAACTCATTAGAGAGCTCGGGAGAAGGTGGAAATTGAAAAGATTTTCATTCGGATTCTTGAGTTAAGTGTTCTTCAATCACATTTGTTCTAATTCCATGATTTAGTCTTGATTTTTATCCTTTAATTTGAGAAATTATAGTGGAAATTAGGGAAGAATGGGAGGAAAATTTGGGAATTTCTTTTGATGATTTGAATGGGCAATTGAGGTCGGATTGTGGTGAATTTGATATGGGTAGACTCGTGAGGGGATGAGGATTCTAGTTTTGTGATTTTTATCGAATTCCGAGATGTGGGCCCGGGGCCGGGTTTGGCCAATTTCGGGAATTGTACCTAATTTTGATAGTTTTCGATTGGGGTTCGTCTCCCTAGCATATTTTTATGTTATTAATCTTATTTTGATAGACTTGGAGCATTTGGGAGTCGATTCGAGGGGCAAGAGCATGGTGGAGTAGTTTTTGGACTGTTTTGAGGTAAGTAACGATTGTAACTCTAGACCTGAGTGTATGAAACCCCGGTATTTTACATTGTTTTGATAAATGAGGTGACGCAAATGCTAGGTGACGAGCGTGTGGGCGTGTACCGATAGGGATTGTGACTTGGTCCGTCCCGTAGTGACTATTAAGCTGTATAATTGATTTGAAATCATGTAATAACATGTATTTTAGAGACTTATACTTATTTATGGGATGTAAGCCATGTTTGGGGCCTTGTGTCGATTTGTTTAGACCCTCAGGGGTATTTTTACACTATTCTCACACTATGTTAGTAAATAAGTTGTGAACTCCGTCATGCTTACTACTTGTTGCTATTTTCACTGTTTTACACTGTTTAGAGTACTGTGAGGTATTTTGGACTGAGTCCCGTGATGTTGAGATGAGTTTCCCGAGTGGCTTCAGAGGATGACTGAGTGAGGCCGAGAGCCGAGGTTGTGAGGATAGTTATGGATCGGGTTGCGCGCCGCAACATATGTATATTGGATCGGGTCGCACGCCGTAGCAACATAGTGCTTGGGCTGTAGGAGCCCCTCCGGAGTCTGTGCACCCCCAGTGAGCACAGTCGACTATATATATATTGGATCGGGCTGCGCGCCGCAACATATGTTATATGGATCAGGCTTCACGCCGCAACATATTTTAGGTGGATCGGGCTGCACGCCGCAGCAGTTGAGTGGATATCCGGTGCTTATGGAGTGAGAGTGCTTAGTGTGAGCATGAAATACTGATAGTGGAATCACGAGTGACTGAGATACCTTGTTATGAGTGACACTGTGCCTGAAAGGCTGTTACATTGTGAATTTCGTTGTTATTCCCACTCTTCTTTTACTGATCCTTCTAATAAAAGTTGAAATACTGCTTTATGAAATTATGATTTATAAATGCCTGTCACTGCACTCAAGTTTTTAGTTACTTTAGTTACTTACTGAGTTGGCGTATTCACGTTACTCCCTGCACCTCTGTGTGCAGATCCAGGTACCGGGCCAGCTCGCTAGTTGACTTCTCGTGTGCTTCGGAGTTGATCAGGGATCGAGGTAGTTGCTCAGCGTCCACAGCTGACCTCCTTTCCCTTCATATTCCTAGACTTTTTGATGTTTTTGGACCTGTATTATTGACCAAGTTACATTTTGATACGTTGTATTTATTATATTAGAAACTCATGATAGTTTACTCCCGAGGTCTAGGGGCGATTTAGATTGATCGCTTTGGTTGATATTCTTGTTGAACTCGTCTTGAAAGTAAATCTTTATTAGCATATGAGACAATATTTATTTAAAGCAGAAAATGTTGATTTTATTGTGTTAGAGGGCTAGCCTAGTTTCACGATAGGCGCCATCACGGACCATATTGATTTGGGGTCGTGAGAGATATGTCTTTTATGACTTCTCGTGTTATTCTGACAACAAAAAATGATTTCTAGGTTAGTTTCTTGGGTATTTGATAATATACTCATTTGTAGATTCTATTTAGTTATATTATATCTACTTTAGTTACAAGTTTTATAGGTACAGAAGTGCACGTTGGCTATTTGTGTGTGAACTAACCCTTGAGCCTTTCATGATATAGTACTTTCTAATAATCAGTTATTTTTGCACGAACTTTAATGAAAGTTCACATTGATCTTTTTCACGAACAACCACATGATAAAATATAAAGGAATAAAACTATCTTAGTTATACAAAATTTATTTTGACCACAACATAAATTTAAATTCTTACTATTTTTTTAAGATTAATTAGAAACCTTCTCAATAGTTAACAGCTCCATATTCTTGGCTTGCAAACTATCGGAGCAGTACATGTGGACAAAACTGAGAATTTATCTTAAGCAACACTTCTCAAGTAATGAGTAATCTGAATCATAGTGGAATTAATAAAGTCAGTGGCAGAGCCACCTTATAGGAAGGGGTGTCAAATGACGCACCTTCGCGGGAAAAATTGTGATGACCCAAAAGGTCTTCCCGTATATCTCTAGCTAATTTCGTGTTTCGAGATCGTGAAAACCTTATTCTATCTCACCTCGATTTGCGTACGCAGCCCGGGCATGTAGCCGGGAAGCCTTTATGTGAAAAACAGATTAAAAAATGATAATATTTGTATTAGAAATTTGAATAAAGTTGACTTCAATCAACATTTTTGGTAAACGGACCCGAGGAAAATATAGGACTTAAGCGTATGCCCGGAATCGAATTCCGAGGTCCCAAGTCCGAGAAATGAATTTTTAAAAGAAATTATTTTCTGAAAAGATTTTGAAAGAGTAATTACATGTGAAACCTGTGATATCGGGCTATCTTGGTTCCGGAGCCCGGTACAGACTCGATATAATATTTGTGTCATATCTGTAAAGTTTAGTAAGAAACGGACTTCATTAGACGTGATTCGGACCTTAAATGCAAAATTTGATGTTTAAAGAAGTTTTGAAAATTTCATTGATTCTAGGGTTTAATTCGATGTTTCTGATGTTATTTTGGTTATTTGATTACACGAATAAGTTCGTAGGATATTTTCGAGGTTGTGTGCACATTTGGTTTGGAGTTCCGAGGGCTCGGGTGAGTTTCGGGTAGGTCCCGGAATATTTTTAGGCTTAAAACATAGTTGTTGCAGGTCAGAGAAGTGAAATCTCTGAACCCACCACCGAGGTCCGCGGTCCTTTTTGTGCTGACCGCGGAGGGCCATTGCGGCCGATCTTCCTTTTTGTGCTGACCGCGGTGAAGGAGCTGGACCACTGGTCTGACTTCGGAGGCCTATATCTTTTGACCTACAAGGAATTGTGAGACGATTCAAAAATAAAAGTTGTAGCCCTTCGTGTCTAGTTTCCAGAAAGGTAAAGCAATCGCAATTTGGACATCGGTCGAGAAAGTTATGGCCAAAATACTAAAGCATGTCAGTGCAGTCATGTTTTCTTGTTTTCTTCACTCTCTTTTGTTTTTGTTAGTGCGCCCGCACTTCCTTTTTGTGCGGTCCGCGGTGGGACCTGAGGGGGGGTATATTTAAACGGGATTTTCAGTTATTTTTCATTTTTCAAAACCCAAAAACATAAGAGGTGATTTTTCAAACACACTTTCTTCTCCAAAATATTAGTAAGTGATTTCTAACTCATTTTCTTTACTCCTTAACTTCTTTTTACAAGATTTCATCCTAGAATCTAGGGTTTTCATGGTGGAATTGGGAATTTTGGGTAAAAACCTAAGAATATTAAAATTTGGGGATTTAGACCTCAAATTGAGGTCGGATTCCAAAACCATTTATATATCCGGGCTCGGGGGTGAATGGGTAATAGGGTTTTGGTCCGAATTTTGAGGTTGGACAGAGCAGGCCCGGGGTCGATTTTTGACTTTTTGGGAAAAACTTTAGAAAACTCATTTCCATGCATTAGAATTGATTCATTTAGCATTTATTGATAAAATTAAGTAACTTGTGGCTAGATACGAGCGAGTTGGTGGTGGAATCAAGAAGTAAAACGGTAGTTGAGGCTTGAATTTTGATCTTGGAAGTCGAGGTAAGTATTTTTCCTAACCTTGTGTGGGGGAACTACCCCTTAGGATTGAGTCTTCTTTGTTGCTTGTAGTCCGTGTATGCGAGGTGACGAGTGCGTACTCGGACTTATTTGCTAATAGATTGGCCTTCTAGGATTCATAGGTTCTTATTGTGTATGAGTTGTAATTTTTATATTTGAATCCTTGGTTGTTAATTTCATCCTTTCCGGCTTAAATTAGAATTTCTTGCTTTTGGATTCCTTCGTTGGTTATTTGATCTTAATTGACTTAACTGAATATTTTACCGCTCATATCTTCATCCTATATTTGCTTCCTAAAACTTCCAAATTGACTATATTAGTGATATCTAGCTTTATAGCTGTTTAACTGTAGTTAGATCATCCGTTCGTTGGTGTCAAGCATGCCCGTGAGTCTTACTTTGTGATTTATATGATTTTTCCCTTATGTGCTACTTGGGTCTAATTGGTAAACATTTATGTTGTTGACATTCCTTGATGTTGCCTATTACTGGGCCTTTGTTTAAGCTGAGTTTTATTCAGTGAAGTTAACTGTTTAGGTGAGATTAGTTATAGCTGTTTTCCCTTGCCGGGATCGTGTGGTTTCTCTTATTATTCATGTTGTTGATGATGTTGTTTGCCTTGTTGACTCCTTGCCGGGATGTTATGGTTCTATTACTGTTTATGTTGTTAATGATATTGTTTGTATTGTTCACTCCCTTGCCGGGATGTTGTGATTTATGGTTCATATTGTTGATTTTCCTTGCCAAACTATTATTTTTTATATTGTTTGGGTGAGGAAGAGTGTAAAGCATGAAGGGTGATGCCGTGTATTTATTTATTTGTTGTGAGAAAGAGTGTAAAGCACGAAGGGCTATTCATTTATGGTGAGGATGAGAGTGTAAAAGCATGAAGGGTGATGTCGTGTCATGTTATGATATTAAAGCACGAAGGATAATGTCGTGTCGTTTCTATTTATTTATTGTGAGGATGAGAGTAAAAGCACGAAGGGTGATGTCGTGCACTTGTTTTGGTGAGGATGAGAGTAAAAGCACGAAGGGTGATGTTGTGCACTTGTTTTGGTGAGGACGAGAAAGCACGAAGGGTGATGTCGTGCACTTGTTTTGGTGAGGATGAGAGTAAAAGCACGAAGGGTGATGCCGTGCACTTGTCTTTGCATTTTATTCCGTTGTTTTAAATTTAGATATTTCTACTGATCTTTTAGTGCATTTATTGAAAAGATTTGATATTTCTCCTGTACTGCATGGCAATTTCTGAATTACGGACTGAGTTCCGGTAGATAACCTTGAGGAGATTTTGATCAAGAGATTTTATTGAAAGAGTAATGGTATCGAAAGGGATTATGTCTGAAGAATTTTATTTCGAAAGTATACTTGAAAAGCATTTGTCTTGCAGAAAATGATATTTGGTAGTCATTTATTGGGAAGATATATTTTGAAATTACATATTTTGAAAGAAACTATGTTCTGAGTATTTATCTTTATTAAAGATACACATATATACACATTTAGAGAAAGTATGTTTCAAAGGAGATCTTTCTTTACTAAAATGATTATATCTTCAAAGTTTTCAATATGAACTGTTATTTTAAAGGGTTCCATCTGTTTATTGATTTTGTGGCTAAGGTCTGATGTGAACAAACTGACGCAGAGTCGAGTTACTAGTGTTTTCTACGTGTTGTGGTTTTCCTCCGTGTTGGCTTGTTTTGCTGTCCATCTTTCTGTGTATTTTTATTCTGTTCCGTTGGTTAATTTATCTATTTTCCTTCCGCAGTATATTGTCATTGTTGTAAATTAATCCGTGAAGTCTAGATATATGTAGTGTTCGGTTATTTCTATATTCATGTCAGTTTATTTTGTTAGACCAGTAGTGTCTTGACTAGTCCTCGTCACTACTCCACCGAGGTTAGTCTTGATACTTACTGGGCACCGTTGTGGTGTGCTCATACTACATTTCTGCACATTTTTGTGTGCAGATCCAGGTATATACATTGTTAGTAGTTGCGCGGATGATTGCCGAGGAGACTCAAGGCAACATGTTGCTGCGTTCGCAGGCGTCGGAGTCACCTTCTGTTTCTACTCAACTATTGTATTTATTTCCAAACAGTTGTATTTAGAAGTTGTAGAAAATTCGTAGAGCTTATGACTTGTATTACCGGATTTTGTGAAGATTTGTAAATTCTGTCAAGATTCTATATCGAGACCTTGATTGGGGATTGGAGTGGCCATTTAAAGTCCGATTTTGATGTTCTTGGTATGTGTAGACTCGTGGGAGGATGAGGATTCTTGGGATGTGATTTTTATCGAATTCCTAGACGTGGTCCCGGGGGTCGGGATTTGTGCTTAATTTTGATAATTTTCGAATGGGTTTCGTCTCCCTAGCATACATTGATGAAAATAATCTGGTTTTGGTTAGATTCGGAGCAATCGTAAGCCGATTCGAGAGGCAAAGGCATCGCGAATTAGTACTTGGGCCAGTTTGAGGTGAGTAATGACTGTAAATCTTGTCCTGGGGGTATGAAACCCCGGACTTCACATTTTATCATTGTTTTGGAGTGGCGCACATGCTTAAATGACGGGTCTGTAGCGCGCACTGTTTAGGGATTGTGACTTGGTCCGTCCCGTGGCAACTATTAAATTGCGTACTTGTTTCTAATTCATGTGATATTCACTATTTTAAGATTATTACTATATTTTGGGATGTACGCCATGTTTGGGGCCTTGTGCCGACCTGTTTAGACCCCTTGGGGGCTGTTTACAGTTTTTCCTCATTGTGTTAACTTATGATTTTACACTCAGTCACATCTCGTTTAGCTGATTTTGAAACTCAGTTTCACTTACATTATTTTGTAATATAAAATGATATTTTGGGTTGAGTACCATGTCATATTGATAGCCCGGATGGATTTTTGAGTGATTTCTGACTGAGTGTGGCCGAGGTCTTATGTTGTGAGGATATTATGAGATCGGGATGCACGCCGCAGCATGTTACTATTGTCATGATATGTGAGAGGCCGAGAGCCTGAGTGATTTTGCCACGAGATGGCTTGATATTAGCGCTTGGGTTGTAGGAGCCCCTCCGGAGTCTGTACACCCCTAGTGAGCGCAGGTACCTACCGAGTGCCGAGTGACGAGTGACTGGGGAGGCATGAGTGATTGCGAGGTAGCTCGAGGGGATGATACTAAGTGATTGTGAGGCATGCTGAGTGTCTGATGATGAGTGATGATATACCCGAGGGCAATTTATGATACATGTTTTCAATTGAAGGACTATTTATGAACTCTGTCAATTTTATATACTGAATTGCTTTGATTTCTATGGAACTTGTAAACGCTTTCAAATGATATTTTACTGAACTTGAACTTAAAACGCTACAAGGCATCGTATCTATGTTTTCTGAAAGAAAGGCTTCGATTATTGTGCATTGATGATTGTTTTTACTTGTTTCATAGCCTTAGACATTATTTACTTTCATTACTGCGGAGTTGGAGTACTCACATTACTCCCTGCACCCTGTGTGCAGATTCAGGTGCTGGGTCTGAGCGCTAGCTTCTTCCGTTGTCTCTCGGAGTTGGAG
Source organism: Nicotiana undulata (assembly GCA_005239495.1). Classification (NCBI taxonomy): domain Eukaryota; kingdom Viridiplantae; phylum Streptophyta; class Magnoliopsida; order Solanales; family Solanaceae; genus Nicotiana; species Nicotiana undulata. The sequence goes on along the minus strand of ML273946.1, from coordinate 44,975 downwards.
TTGGGATTTTGAGGTAGTTGTTCGGCGTCCACAGCATACCCTTCCTCCCTTCTTATTTTGTTATTTACTTTCTATTCCTAGACTGGATGTAGTATGGAAATAGAATTACCTTGTATTATTCATAGATGCTCATGACGGTTGACTCCAAGTTTTGGGGCAGTGTTTAAACTATTTTTATTCATCTTGTTGCTTTAAATTGTTAAGCCGGAAGAATTTTCTGAAATATCGAACAGTGTTGAAATTTATGGAAAGTCTCTATATTATTTCGCGGTGGATTGGCTAGCCTAGTACCATGATAGGCGTCATCACGGCCTGTGTAGGTTTGGGGTCGTGACAGTATGCTTTCTTGTTCACAAACCCAAGCTCTCTAACCCTACCTCATCCCTATTACCCTCTACCCGATTGAATGTCACAGGGTATATTGTTCTGTGATAACAATTTCTACCAGAAATTGTTAACGTATGCTAACAATTATTTTTCCCAGATTTACATCTGAAATAAAATGCAAATATAAAATTAGCTTCATCGGTAATGTATGGTTGTTTAACAATAATTGTTAAACAATTGGAATAATTGGTACTCCATAAAATATCCCAATTATTTTTTAGATTTACAAGCATATCTTTAAGACACAAGGCAAATTATATGATCGTCATTCCTAAATATCTGCATTTTTAAAGGGTACTTGATCAGTTTTTAAGGGGTACTTGATATAGTAAATAACTAAACCAATTAAGCAAGAGAATGGGGTACTCAACTTTTTTTCACTTGTAATCCTTAGCTTCTCAATATGCATACTTTTTTAGTCCATCGACTTTAACCACTACAATTTTTAGTTTTTCCATGTCGGTCCCTTCATAGTTGTTGTAACTCTCCTAAAAAGGAAAAATAGAAACAGATTATGGTTATTTAACCTTGTTTTAGGTTAACTTGCTTGTGTTATTTTGTTCCACCATTTTTTAGATTATTCTAGGATGTAGCTTCTATATATGTGTCAGTGGCATATTCAGAGTTTCAAATTAGTCACTATGAGACTTTACTATTTTCGACGGTAAAATGTCAGTCCATAACTAGAGGAGACAGGAAGAGTAATGTGTACGTAGATATAGTTTTTGTTGAATTGGGAGCTTTATTGTCGAAATTCTATGTCAGTATCTTTAAGATGTTTGAAGACTTGTGACAGGGAAAATTTGATATTTCCATCAGTGTCCCGTTGTTGTTTCCTTGGAGGACATTAACATCATTAGTTGTTTATTCTTTGTTACTAGACTGGCATAAATTTATTATTTTAACAGACAAAAAACTTGAAGTCTGAAGAACCTATCCTTGAAGAAAGTGTAGAGCAAGTTGAAGTACAACAGGTTTTTGGTTCGTCGGTGACGGTTTAAAGACACTATCTTATGTACATATATATGCTGCAATTTTACTTTTTTTTTTCTTAGGAATTATTAAAAATGATGATTAACTCATCTCACTTTATGCTTCCAGTTGTCTCCTGGATGTTGATACCCAAGTTTTCCTCAAAATATTTTTTTAAAATTGCATATATAGCTTCAAAATCATGCATCAATAGCAATTAATACTTTTCCATAATTTTTAGTAATTTATCTAGCATTCTATTTCCAATAAATAATTACAAAATTGCATTACTAAGGATCTCAAAAGCATTTCTTAATTTCATTAATTATTTAGGGTCTTATTAAGACCAAATTATTTCATAATTAGCCAAATTGGCACCCTTTGGTTATAATTGCAACACCTTTGCAATTCTAGCCCAATTACAGGATTTTATACCATTTTATCCAGTAATTGACCATTTGAATTTTTCAATACTAAGTAATCATTGTTAAAATTATTTTTTCTAACCATGGAATTTATTTTTTAATTAACAGATATTTATAAAGTATTTTAATTAAATTGCATTGGGTATTTAACAAATAGCCAATTTTTGTTCTAATTATAGCCTAATTAAATCTGGCCCCAACCCCAATTAAATTAACCCAATACCCCAGGCCCAATCAAATAAAATCACTCGACCCAACCTGTGTTTTAATTTGAACCGTTGATCAATTTTGATCGACGACTCAGATTACCCCTTTCCTTAATTAATCCTAAACGACCTACCCCAAACCCTCATTTCCCCTCTCTCATTCTCTCGTTACACTCCGCCGTCCTCTTCTCTCATCTCTCTCAAACGCTCTCTGCTAGAGACGCCGTAGTCCTCGCCTGCCGTTACTTTGCTGGTGACCATGGTGGTCTCACCACCACACCCAGCATGTGTCTCTCCTTCCACGCCCGATTATCATTACCCTGAGGGCCTCAAGAGAACCTGAAGCAGTTCACTCATCTCCCATGACCTCTCATGCTATTCTCCGGTCGTCCATGGCCGTCTGAGTAAGGTTCCTTTGTTTCCGGCTAGGACCAGTGGTTCTTAGGCCTTTTCTCCTTCTCTTTGGGTTGTCTCTACGAAACCCTAGCTTTAAGTCCTCCGGTCTTTTTAGATCTGTGATGGATCTATGAGCCTTTTAAGGTTCTCGTATGTTTTCCTCAAAGATTTCTTCGATTTCAAACGATTTCCTCATTTTCCTAACCAGGGTTTCAAAACCCTTTTGCAAAACGATTTCTTTTCGATTTTTAGAAATTACTTTGTGATTTATAGCATGTTTAAACATCACCTGAGTCTTTTGTTTTGTTCGATTCATTTTGGTTAAGAAACTCTAATATCTCTGGGTTCTATTTGAAAGTAGGAATCTGTTTGCAATATTGTTTGTGTGTCCCTCATGAACTTTCTGGATTTTCACAAATGCCCCATGTGTTCTATGCTTCTTGCTCTAATTTGTTGCTAAGGTTTTCTGAAGCTATATTGTTCTTTTAATTACTCGCTTAGGGTTTCTCTCATTTTTGTTAAACTCATGCTATTTATCGACTAATAAATCTGATTATTCGTTTTACTGCTTACTGGTTCTGTGCATTTTTTATAAAGTTGTGATACCTTCCTTGAATCTGTGATTTCGTGTATTTTCCTTATAACTCTCTATTGATTTTCAAAGTATTTCCTTGTTTGTGTGATACTTTCCTTAGTTAGTATTGACCCCCCTGTAATTTTCAATCTCATGCGTGATTCTTTGAACCAATTTTCAGAATTAAATTGTACTCCACCCTATTTATGTGCACAAATATGTTGTTAAGTATTTAATATATACTTTCCTTATTTGAAATATTCTGTATTTAGTCTTTATAACATGCTACATGCTTTTACTACCCCTAATAATGTAAAATCAATATTGTAATTGATTCTTTTCCTTATTTAATATAACTTGTATCCGTTTGAACCATAACTCCCTAATTAAAGGAAGTCCGGTTCTTTCATTGATTCTGATTGAGGTTCTTCCTAAAACTCTGTTAAATTAGTACTTCTTACCTTATTTCTATGGCATATTTAAGACTATAAATGCCTCTACTCTCATTAGCACAACAGACTCACAGACACAAACATACACATTGTTCAAACTCTCTCTTACTCACACACACACTTCTTCTCTTGATTGCTTGGTTGCTACTAGTCAGCTGAAAGCCAAGACTAGTTAATATACTTGCTTACTCTTCATTCTATACCTTCTATCCTTCCAACTGGTATGTCTCCAATTTATGTTTAAGCTTCAAAACAATATGTTTCTTTGGGTATTTTAATTTATACTATTCTTAATTTGCTTCTACTTATGGTTCTGTTGTCCTATTTGCAACTAGTTGGTATACTCTGTTGTTTCTAGTTCTCAGTGCCTTTCTCTTTAGCCTCAGCATATGCACGGCCTCTTGCATGTTTCAATGTAATTTTGCTTATGTCTTCTGTGATCCGTAGTATACTACAGTTGCACTATGTGTTACCTAGTCTCCATGTAATCTGGAACACATGACCTTTTCTAAACCTATGTGTAATTATGTGTATTGCATGCTGCCATCTCCCCAGTACTCCCTCAATCTGATTTTGTTTAAGCCCTTGGCATGAACCTTTTGTGGCAAACTATGTCTGTCTGAGCTTTGTACAGGCTGTGATACTCCATTAACTAGCATCCTAACCTGTTTTCTATATATCCCCATTCCCTGTTCCCTTGTCTGTATTGTCTCTATGCATTATGTGTTGTTTAATGTTGGTTGGTTGATTCTGAAACTGTTTTCCTAAACTACTCACTTACTATCTTGCAAACTATTTCAAATAAACCATTCTTTAGAAAGGTTCTTTTAGCTCAACTCTTTTCCAAATCATCTCTTGCACTTCACTTTATTATTAGACCATAGGCTCTGGCCCCTCAGTGTGAGCACTACTTTGGGACCCCTGAGCTCCCTCTAAACTCTGACACACTAAGGCTAGCATTTCCACATTGCACATGTCCAATTCTGGATTACTAAGTCTGGGTGTGAGCATTGCCCGGGAGCCCTTGAGGTCCTTAGGGAACTTTGACACACCCGGATTATGAAAGGCTATGAAGTACCATATGGCATGAGGTTTGGAACACTTGGGCCTATATGTAGGCTCCCTATAGAATAGCTTCTTATTTTCAATTTCAGTTGTGTAATTTATTCATTGGCCTGTAATAAGTTGTAAACAACTCTTGGGGATGGATAGTAAAAAGGGAAAAAGGGATAACTATGCATGCCATAGATATAGATGGGTAGAATCCATGCCTTTAGGTTTACATTCCTAATGTGTGCATTAGAAATCATGCTTTTAGGATTTCATGAAACTGTTTTCAACACTGTTATGCCACTGCCTGTTCAGTAATAACAATAAAATACTGCCATGTGATTATGTTCATGCATTCTAAATTTGAATCATGCCTCAAACGAGTATTAACAAATCTGTACTTTACCATGTTTCACATAGAAATCATGTCTTAGGTAAATAATTAATGAACTTGTCATTTACCATGCCAAGCATGCACTAGATACCATGTCCTTAAGGCTGTCATGTTTACTGCTTTAACGTACATCATGCCTCTAATTTATGCTCATGCCTATCACTTAGAACTCCTGCTCTTAGGATAATAAAATCAACATAAAATTATTACTCCTGTGCATTCAAAATCAGGTCTTAACCATTCTGTATTTATATGTGCATATTAGATACCATGCTCTAGGATTTCGTTTGCATTTTATCAGCTTCTCTTAAGTTTAAACTGCTGATTTATAAAAGATATAAAAACAGTCTTACATTACGTTCATCATGACTGCCTATAATAGAAATTGGTAATTGACTTTGCATTCTCAGATTTACATCATTTAGAACAGCATGTTTTAGGTAAAACAACCTCTAAACTGTTTAATAATTCTGGTAGCTATTATGTACAATCCCACGCCTAGGCAAGCCTTAGGTAATCAATCCCTTTAAAACTGAATATTGTTTTGATTATGCTAACAGGTTCTTTCAATCAGTAGGCAAACTGATTAGGGATTTCAAGTAATAACAAAACTACATGTCTGTCTATCCTCTGAATTCACCTAGACACCATGTCTTAGGATCTTAATTAACAATATTGCCCTTATATGTGTTTGAGTCGTGCTAATTATATGCATTATTTGCGGAGGTAAATCTGAGCCTCTTATATTCTCCTATGTGTTTCCCGCTAACTGAAGTCCTACATGTTATTTGCTTGTCGCCTTAGAATTTTACCCCTTTAAACCTGAGGGTCTGCCTAGTACCCACCCTTTTAGGATAGTGGTCATAACCTCCTCCGGGACTGATAGGAAGGGACGGGTAATAGCACGCAATAGAGTTCGTGACCAACACGCGCTTTAAACGCCTTCACGGGGTGGGAAAGGATAGAATATGGATATGATGACCGATGCGCTAATACCACGTGTAGCCCCTCTTCGAAGAGTGTCATACCGGGTATTGCATTGATGTGATCCATATTGTTATAAACCTAGGATATCCCTTGCTTTAAATATTAGATTATAACTCTTTTCAAAATTCAGCTGTTCTATAATCATTTTCAAACACATGTACGCTTTAAATCCCCTCTTACTTGAGCCTCTACTTGTTATTTGTTAAATTGTACAAATTCACAAAAACCATTTGGCCGGGAACCACACTTGTGGATCCTGAGGGGTGCCTAACACCTTCCCCTTGCGATAATTTCAAGCCCTTACCCTATCTCTGATTAGCAACGTAGTTGTAAATGAACCCTAGGTTCCCAACGCACCGTTAAAATTGTTAGGTGGCGACTCTCCGAAAAGCAAACCCCTTTCCCAAAAGGAAAGAGTTGACTCAACCCAAAATGTCCTAAACCCCGATCTCCGCGAGGAAAAAAGGGGCGCGATACTGGATGGGTTTGCGTTATTTTTTACTTTTCATTGTTTTAGTAAGATGGGTTTCTTATAATTTGGATTGGTTTCTGGTAAGTATGATACTTTAGTTTGTATTAACAAGATATCAAGTATTTCGTTTATTTTCCAATGTTGTTAAGCGTGTGTGAAAGCATATAAATAATTATTACAATTCATGTAATTCAAATTTTTATTATATTTATTACATTTTCATATTAGCGAAGAAAAATGTGGTCATTAAAATTCTTTAACGACAGGTTTCTCAAATAGATAAATGACTATTACGAAGAGAATTTTGGTTGTTAAAAGTAATTATAAAATCAACGAAGGGAATATCGGTTGCTAAAAGCACTCGAATTGACTTAATACATTGTTGTCATTAAAGACTTTTAACGACCGGATAACAAATTAGCGAGGGGAAAATTCTGTCGCTAAAAAGCATGTTTAACAACCAAAAATTATGTCATCGCTAAAGATCCTTTAACGACCGAATTATAAACCGATCGTTAACTTTTAACGTCGGGACTTTTAACGACCGTTGACGACCGAATTTTTTCGGTCGTTAATAACTTATAACGACCGGGATTGGACTTTTAACAACCAGATTTCCCCTCGCTAAAGCCCCATTTTCTTGTAGTGGAGTGTACATTTGATGCGTGTTTTTTGCAAGAAACAACTTAAATACGCTTCCAAACTTGTTGTTTTTGCAAATTACTTCCATAAATTATACTATCAATACTCAATTAGAGAAATAAAACTAGAAATTGACTAGTTGTTTAGGTAAAATCCTAGGGATATAACCATCGCCTAGGTGTTCGCCTAATGGGTTAATTACGTTAACACTTATTTTATTGATTGGGGTGTATTATAGCTCTCAACTCTAAGTTACCCTCTCAATACCTCTCGGTCATAGAGTGATTTTGTCCAATTTGACTTTCTCAAGCCCAAATGTGGGTATCAAGCTCAATAGTTGATATGAGCTCAAGTCGGGTTTTCCCTATCTCTAGCTCAAACCATTTAACTAGGTTAGTCAAATCCTTAACTAGCTCAATCTCTTGTTAGCAAGCTTGTTCATGCTTAAATTTTAGAATTAATGGTACTTGAGAAAGAGGGACCTAGTCTAGGAAATAGGGACCTTGTCTAAATAACAAACACCCAATCATAAACAAACATTAAATTAAATACACATAAGATTTACACAATAGTGTTGGGTCACAACTCTAGTGAGTGCCTAGCGACTAGCTACTCATAGTAGAAAAGGAAGAAAACAAAGAAGAAATACTAATTAAACCCATAATTAAAAAAATTAAAAGATAAACTATGATATATTTTTCCCAAAATGATCACAAATTTCTAAAATGGTAAACTACAACGGCTACAGCTAAGAAAACTTTAAAACTTGACCTAAAAATATGATTTCCGTTTATTTATAGTAGCTAAAAATTCGCTGACAAAATGCCCCTTGGTAGGTTCTCCGGCCGCAAAATTCCATGTGCGGTCCGAACATTGCTTGAGTCTACAGGGGGGTGGATTCTGTAGCTGCACAATTTGATTTGCGGCTGCAATTCAGCTTCTGCGGCCGCACAATTCATGTGTGGTCCGCACTTCATGCAAGGCTTCAGTCTTGGCCATTTTGCACACTGTCTGAACTTTTTGAATTCTTGTCAGTGCGACCATGTTCTACGACCGCACATATTGTGTGCAGTTTGTACTTCTGCTTCAATTACTTCTGGGCTTCTACATCAGATCTACAGCCGTAGAGAGAATTATGCGGTCCGCACTTTCTTCTGCGGGTGTATGAATACTTCTGCGAACCGCAATTCTGGTCTTTTGCGCATCTTCATGCCTTGGGAGTCGGAAAACTCCCTTTTGAGTTGAATTTTTTCATTTGAGCCCACATCTCCAATATTCCTGCAATTTGCATACTTTCATTAGTTTTGGGAACATAAACCAACACTTTCAGACTAAAACAAAAGTAAAAAGGTATTAATAAGTTGTCAAAATCCACACTTACCATCAAGCAGCGGTGATGAAGATTATGTGATGAAAGTGGATCAATTTTTGTTTAGAAAATTCAGGCCAAGGAAAAAAAGACTCCTAAAAGGAATAAATATCCTTCATATGTCTTATCCTTTTCTTGACGGAAAAGTCTTGGTCATCTATAAATCGAGGATACATGCTTCTCACAACAACAACACAACCTCCACAATATAGCCTTTTAGAGAAATTTGTTTAGGGTGAGAATTTATTCTCTCAATATTTTTTTTGTATTAGTAGATTGATGTTTGTCGCTTGATCAAATCATTTTTAATGATAGTCTCTTTTGATATGTTTGTTGTAGGCCTTATTTATCGACATCAAAGTTGTCTTTGTTGGCTTCCGTATGCACTATTATTTTTATCCCATCACATGTGATAACGTTCGAGCCGTAAAAACAATCATTAATACTTGTATTAGGTAAATGAACACGGAATACTTTGTGCACTAGTGACTTTTTTTAAAGATATCAAAGCACATTTACGTCTATAAAAAAAAGGTGTGTTCCTATGCTGAGTCAATTCTAGTCTTCTTTCACTATAGGTGTTTAGTTTAGTATATTAAAGATTGTAGATCAAAATTTGCTAAAATGATCTAAGAAGTGGAATTGAGTTATTAGACAAGTGAGTATCAAAATATGCAAAAGAAAATCAAACAAACTTACGCACCACTATAAACGAAAACTCATGAAAACAAACACATTTGAAGGTGAAAACGCAAGAAATGGGAAGTCAAGATAAAAAGAATATGTAATTGTTAAAGCTTGTTCTAAATAGATAACGTCCCAATTAAATATATATTTAAATAGATTACAGAGATGAGGCTCCTTCATCACGAGTTTAGGGTTAAAAGCACCTATAATTCACGCCTAACTATTATCATTCATATATTGGAGATGAAGAAAGTCTAATTTATGGTTCCCCAGGAAACAGATGTCCTCCTCCGAACTATGTGTTACTACTAAATCATCATGAACAAATGGCACGAGTGATACTGGTTTAGTAGGCAAACCCTAATTCTTTATACAAATTAATATTACCAAGATTGCTTAATTACCAGCTTTTTGTTCTAATTCATCTATTCATAGTAGCAGCCGCATTTTCTTGAGACATTCCCCTTTTGTACTTGATTCCTTTTGTTATTTGGGAATCAAGTGTTCAAATTAAATGGAGAGGGACCACAGTCTCACTACGGATATAAAGGAATTCATATTCCTCATTTATGTCGATAACAATATATATCTTTAAAAGATTTATAATCGTTGGAAGTTTCCCACAACTTATCTTAAATTTTTTTATAATAGTCTCGTTTGTTTCGATATTTTTTAGTTGCTACATAAAGTATTGTTATATAAAATATATATTATAATAAAAAAATACCTGACCGTTATAGTGAAAGGTCGAGGATGATTGTATACGTGTGTGTGTATATATATATATATATATCATCCAGTTAACCAAAAAAAAAAGGAAGCTAGTAAAAGGTTAAATTATCACGTGGAATTGTGAAAGTTGGGTATATAGTTTTATCTTTTCATAAATGGGTCATGAATTTATTTCCTCATTCTGGTCAAGAATTTTACTGCAACTATCAAATGATACCTGAAGACAGTGACAAGAATCTTTTATCAGAATATAAATTCAGCAAATAGCAAAATATATAAACCAAATTGTAATGGACAAGATTCACAACATTAGAAACCCATTTCCTGCCACAATGATGCAGCTTACTGTTTTCTTGTTTTAATATATTTTATTTGAATATAGAAGATTCACTTTCAAGCTTTGCACGTATCCCCATTTATTTACGCATAAGACAAAATAACTTTTAATAACATACCTAACAGGAAAAAGGTAAATAAAAACGTACATTCACAGAGCTAAAATATTGAAAATTATGTACGAGCCAATTTTGCTAACGGCAGCACGATGTACTTCAAATGGAAAAAGACTTTTCTTCAGTTATTATCTGCCAATTCAAAAATAATTATTGCTATATGAAACGCTTATGCTGAGTAACGAAAATTGAATTAAGCAAAAACCAATAGTCTGTAATTTATAATATGATTGACTAAAGCTGAATTCACTTGAAATGAAACTTTAATTTGACGGGGTATATTAAGTTAGAATTTTTTAAGTTATACAAAGAAATTTTCAACAATCAATACAATTTAACCGATTACTATATATATATATATGAGGAATTATTGACTGTTATAATAAGCTAACACAATTCGACCGTATAAAAGATCTATATGTGGTCAATGTACAATATTCATAGTCTAAAAATTGAAACCAAAAACGAAAAAGAAAAAGAGGAGCACATGCAATCTGAAACCTAATTACTTACAAATTAAGGTAACAACAATAATTATTGTCTCGGTTACAAACAAATTGAAGTCGTCAATATGAGTCCTTACAGCTCAACTCATATTATTATAATAAAATAAAAGTAAAGATACTACTACAAGTTACTGCTTTATTAAAATAAAATCTTCTCATGCTCCGGCTGAATGTTTCCATTTCCAAGCCACAACTTAGATAACTACAACCACAACAGTAACCTAGTAAAATCTCACCAATGGGGTCAGAGAGGGTAGAATGTACGCAGACCTTATTCCTATCCCGGAGGCGATAGAGAAGTTATTTTCGGGAGACCCTCGGCTCAGAGACAATAGATCTGTGACAATAAAACTCAAAAAATATTATCATCAACGTGAGAGACAACAAATAAATGAAAAAACAGTAACACCAATATTATGCAAAAGTGTGAAACACAACATAAATCGCTAGCGCAGGGCTAGATAAAACACTATCATACTCGTCGGTACAAAGAGGGAAACCGGGACAAAGGGGAAAACCGTTCGACTACCCTTAACCTACAACCCTAATGCTCGACCTCCACGCCTTCCTATCAAGAGCCATGTCCTCGGAAATTTGGAGCCGCGTCATGTCATGTCTGATCACCTCGGCCCAATACTTCTTAGGCTGCCCTCTACTTCTTCTCGTACCTGCCAAAGCCAACCGCTCACACCTCCTAACCGGGTCATCTAGGCTTAGATAACTATCCTACTAATTAAGCTACTTATCCTTTATTTGTACTAATTTGCATAGTTCTACACGTAAAACCCTGAACCACAACACAGGCACACACACTAAAACCCTAGAGTACTGAAAGTTCTCTCTTCTTGCTTCCATGAATTCTCTCAAGAAAAAAGATAATGTGCCAAACACCATGCCTAATGTAAATGAGAAATGCTGCTATAACCCTAGAGGTTGTTTCTTTTGCATTATTAAGGAACCAAACTCACCAATCAGGAGCAATGGAATCAAGAACTACTTAAAAAACATGCCTTTGGTTGAAAATCAAGAACTTGTGCTAGTATTAAGTGGTCTTTGGACCATGGCTATGTCACAACCTAATGACAAAGAGCTTCCATCCCTCGGTATCTTTGAATGCATGGCAACCCTAATCAACAAAGGTATCACTTACAAATCTTGGCTTCATCAAAATCAGAACATTTATATCCCATATTATGCAGCTCATATTATTGGTTCTTATACTATGAACAATGTTGAGTTTGCTATTAAAGCAGTGGATTCAGGTGTCCTAAAACCATTAATAGAGCTTTTGAGAGGGAATATGACTTGGGTTGAACAAAGGGTAGCTGTTAGAGCACTTGGTCATTTAGCAAGCTATGAAAAATCTTTCAAATATGTAGCAATTTATGAGGAAGAAATTGTTAAGTTGGCCATGGAATTAGCTTCCACATGTCTTGAAGTTGTGTACAAGGAGTTTGTTGGAGTGAAAGATTTAAGTATGAGGTTAAAATATCATTGTGATTTGTTGACTAGAGGAGTTGGAGGTCTTGAAATGGAAAATAGGAAAGCTGAGGAATGGGCTAGTCAGCTTCAATGTTGGAGTTTGCATCTTCTAAATTGCTTTGCAATTAAGGAGAGGTGCTTAAATGTCATTTGTGAGCAAAAATTTTTGAAGGACTTGAGTGAAATGTGGGGTGGATTGGCTAATGATACTTCACCAGGAGGGGTTGGATTAATTAGAGTTTTGTGTTATAACAAAGATGGAAGAAGACATATAGCAGAATCAAAGGATGTAATCAAGAATCTTTGTAATCTTTCAAGATCTTCAGATGACTGGCAATATATGGGAATAGATTGCCTATTGCTGCTTCTCGCCGATTCAGGTACTGTTGAGCTGTGTGACCATCTCATCTAAATGCTTAAGATGTTAAAGAGAACACATTTTTCACTATTTAGTTATATTATGTTCAACATGCACACCACCTCATCTAAACGCTTAAGCTATCAGAGAAAGTCCATGCGCTTCTAATTATTTAGTTATATTATGTCTCAACAGGTACAAGGTACAAAGTTCTTGAACTAGCTTCCATGTGTCTTGTTGACTTGGTTGAACTTAAGACCCTTGGAGGGAAATCAAATGTTGGTAATACAATCACAAGAACTCTTCTTTCAGATTTCAAACAAAGAAAGGTAAAAATCAAGAATATTGGTGTTCAACAAATTCTTGAAGAAATATGGGGTTTGAAGGTAGATAGGAAGAAAAGGGAGCAAAATATGAGTGATGAGAAACTTGAAGAGAAAAGGGTAATGGTAAGTCTAATGAAGCAACAAGGAAACCATAGTTTTTGGTTAGGAAAAATTGAAGAAGCACAAATGAAATACAATGAGGCATTGGAGTTATGCCCATTAAGATTTAGAAAAGAAAGAGTTGTGCTTTATAGCAATAGAGCACAATGCAAATTGTTGTTAGGAGAGGTTGATGATGCTATAAGTGATACAACAAAAGCTCTTTCTATTTCATCTCCAACTAATTCTCATTCCAAAAGTCTTTGGAGAAGATCACAAGCATATGATATGAAAGGATTGGGTAAAGAGAGTTTGATGGATTGTATTATGTTTGTTAGCTGCTGTTTTAAGATGGATTCAATGATGAAGAAAAATATGAGAATCCCTTATTATGCAGTTAGAATGATTAATAAGCAGATGGAGTCAACTTGGCTTTTTAAAAATGCTCAGTTGAAGGCTTTTGTTGATCTCACTGAAAAAACAAATCAACCACATGAAATAATAAGCCAAAAGGAGCAGAAAAATGGCAGAGTTACTGGAATTCTATTGCAAAGGAAGGGTTTCATGGAAGGTATTTTTCAAGATTTTATGTTGTGGGAAGTCATAAAAATATATATACACTTGAAGGAGAGCATTTGGCATAACCGGTAAGGTTGCTGCCATGTGATCAGGAGGTCACGGGTTCGAGCCGTGAAAATAGCCTCTTGCAGAAATGTAGGGTAAGACTGTGTACGATATACCCTTGTGGTCCAGCCCTTCCATGGACCACGAATAGTGGGAGCTTAGTACAACGGGCTGCTCTTTTATACACTAATAGTAAAGGACAACACAGTGCACTAAGCTCCCGTTATGCGCGAAAGGGAAGTACCACAAGGGTCTATACTATACGCAGCGTTATCAGTGGCGGACGCATGTTGTGGCAAGCGGGTTCAACTGAACTCGCTTCATCAAAAAATAATACTGTGTATATGTATAAATTAGGATTAAAGCTGGGTAAATTTTGTATAAATATTTTATTTGAACCCACTTGATAACTACTATTTTACGATTAAAGTTATAATGTAGTTCTAAGATTGAACCCGCTTGCACAAAATCCTGAGTCAGCCACCGAGCGTTATTATTATATACACTAATAGTGTAAAGGGTTTTTACTCTATTTAGTGTACTTAACCTGTCAGTCGTTATTTTGTTAGGTTACTTATTAAATGTTTAACATAGAGATTTACATTTAATCATCTTATAAAATGACATGATTATATAATTCTTCTTTTTAAAAATGTAACCATATTTGCAGCTTTTCAAATTTATTATGTATGTGAGTATGTGACTGACATTAAATTATTTCTGGTGAATTGATGGTGCATGTCAACTCATTTTCTGTTATTCTATTTTTCAGGGCTGTCCAGTATATCAGAAGAACCTCAGCTGGTTGGTAAGGGTGAAATAATTAGCAGGAGAAAGCTGGAAAGAAGCAGAGGAAACGAGAAAGCTGTATTTGCTCAGTCAATGTAGTGAAACTGGACATTAATTCCCTTGAATTATTGTTTAACTTGAACATCATATGATTAAAAATCTTTTCCACTCTTATTGTTTCTTTAGATTCAGAGGTTGATCCAGTGATTAATTATCCTGATACAGCTTAATGCAGTACTATCAACTAAACAAATTTAGTTGTGTACTGGAAACTAATTGTTTTCTGTTTTGGCCATTCTGAAGAAGTTGTGATCTGCAATGAGTGGGAAGGACCACATATCCACATTCTATATCACTACTTGAATTAAGGAATTTCAGCTAATTAAAATGCATAATTATAACTAATTTTTTTTTTTTTTGCAGTAGTACAAACAATCCACTATCTCAATGATCTTGTCTTTTTGTACGTACTTTCCATTGATAAACAGTATTGTGTAGAATATTTTTACAATATTAGGTTATTTAAAAGATATATAACTGAAGGTATCCGTCTATAATAAGTGGATTTAGTAATTTTAAAATTTTCTACTGTAACGAGTTACGTAAATTATATCGAGAATGTAAGTAATTATTCACACAAGTGAATATATAAGTTAAATTATTCACACAAACCTAACTCGCGTTCAACTTTCTTGAAAATTCATGGAAATTGAACGATTTCTGGAAGCCTATATCTATAACTCATGTACATGTAAATTTTAGGCTTAGCTTTTTCAAATTGAATATGGTAATGTCACCCACCTTTTCACCGTAATTCTCCGTCAAAAGTGGAGTTTAATTATTTGGACGTTAAGTTAGGCAGATCTTCACCGAGAAGATAGTGGTACAGTCAAACCTCTCTATAACATCGATAACACTTCTATAAACGCTAAGCTTTTCCGAAATCAATTTTCATATTATGTTATAATATATATTTTATATAACAACACTTCACTATAAAAGTCAAGTTTTTTTGGAACCAATTTTCATGTTAAGTTATAATATATGTTTTATATAACAAACGAGATTAATATAGAAAGATTTAACTATATATATATATATATATATATATATATATATATCAACATTGTAGACGCAACGTCTGACTTTTGTGCTCTTCCAAATTATTTAAATCCTTCTTTTTGAGTGTATGAATAATAATTGGCATGATTTGTGGTAAAGATGCAATAAATTGTAATATTGAACTCGCAAACGAGTATTAGAATAATAAATAACATTACTTGGAAGAAATTGTGGTCCATTCTGGTCTCTCATTGTATTGATAATGCGTACACCTGGCATTCCATATTAAATCAGTGACGACAAATTAAATATACTAATTAATTTTGGTGTTGTTTGGTTTTTGAAGCCTCCAATAGATGAGAAATTGTTTTATGCTAAGTCCTCAAAAGACCATTTTCAAAAGAAGTTTTTTGAAAAAGAAAAATCGATCAATCATATGATAGGAGAAACAATATTGCATCTGTTGGCATAAATTATTTATAACGATTAGCAAATGGATTTAATTTTCCTGAGAATAGTTGTTTGATCTATCACAGTTATACACAAAAAGAAATAGAAAGGTTGACTTTATTTCTGTTTTACAAAGTATAAAATTTACGACAAGAAAAAGGAAAAAGAAACACTCCAGTATTTAGCAAGTGTATCATGATTCAAAACTAGTTCTGACCAATTTAATGTAAAAACTACGTAGTATTTTCTTGCAGTAGAAATTTTCCAATCAACCATTTGTCTTTCAAATAAACGAAGATAAAACGTCGTGCTTCAACGAAAATTCACAACAGACTGTCTCAAAGTAGAAGTCCTGGCTCTTAATTGGATAATGAAGCACAAAATGAGCATAGTATTGACTATCACAACAGTCATAAGAAGCTATGTTGCTCGGACTCTCCGAAAATGTTGCCCGGTGCGTGTCGGATCCTCCAGTTTAATTTTGGAGAATCCGACACAGGTGCATCATCATTTTGGGAAGTCCCTCCAACATAGGTTAGAAGTGCATAATTTCAACTAAGACACATTCCTTCTCCTGCCTTATTCTGTAACTAAGGGAAAACATAACCATTCATCGTGATCTGGCAATGTTTAACTCTATCTGGAATCAGCAAGACAATTTCTTGACAAAATTCCTTTGTCAGCTATAAATGTTAATACTAGTTAAAGCTTTCAAAAGCATGAAAACTGAAAGGGGATTTAGATACTCTCGCCAAAATTAATGCCTTCATACTGTCTTGGCCTGAGCAATGGTAAATCAAACCTGCTGTTTATCTATGTTTGAGAACTCGATATGCATCCATCATAATGATCTTAGTTCCACCTCCTTTAATCCTCTTCTTCTACTACTGGAATGTACCACGACGGTATGTGCTCCGAATTGCTCAGTCTGTAGTTCAGCAGAACCTCTTCATCACAAATTGCTCTAGTCGCCACAAAAACAAGTGTCCTCAGTACAGGGACATCTGGTTCATTATTGCTGGACTTCCACGGTTTGAACCTAAAGCTGCCTAATCTCCTCGTGTCTGTTTCTTCACCGTTCCCAAATGAAACATTAGGTATATAGGGTCTCATGTCCTTCTCGAGGAGAGGAAAATCATAAGGGCATACCATTACATTAGGGACCATTCCTTTGGCTGGATGGTTGGCGAAATGAGCAAAGGCAAGAGGGTTTCTCCTTTCCAACACTTCGCGGTTACCTCCAACATGTGTTTCATTCAATGGCTTGCTGAGCATCCTCTCAACTCCGTCAGACATTTGTGCATCAGCTTGCATGGTGTGATTAGGTTCGGCAAGACGAGTCCAATCCCAAATTTCACGAGATTCACCACCATTGCCCCAGGGCTGTGCATTGATTGCAGTCCCATCATATAGTGTGATCAAATGCGGATTTTGGGCATCAATTCTAGGGTACCCAGGAATATAGCGGTAATACGCTGGAGAGTAAACTACTCCAGGATAAAATGCTACAACAGAACCAATATTGGCCTCACCGTGTAAGAATAAACCTTTCCCGGCACCCTCATGGGGAATTTGAGATGGTTTGACCTCGAGAGTGTAGCCCACAAGATCCTTTAACCTGTGTGAAACCTCTGTGCTTTGCAATGCCTTGGTTTCAGGGACAGCTGTGCTGAAAATTGTATCAGTAATCAAAACCAGGGAAATGCAGCTATGAAGCAACTGCAAAGAACAGATAAAATATAATTTATGCAAAACCACCAGAGTCTCATGATATGTGATTTTATGTTATCGCCTATGTTGCAAAGGGTTAAATTTTTACACTACTAGAACTGTCCACCAACTTTATTACGAATAACGTTTTTTAATAAATGATAATAACGACGATCCGCCCCTCCGAAAATGAAATGAAACAGTTGAAGTAACATTCAACTGGAATAGTTGCTCCATTCCTAGCTCTCAGTAGCTAAGCTGAGCGTTAGATGGGATCTACCTAATCCATGTGGAGATGTGCACAAAGTAGAGCATACTGAATAGTTCCCAAAAAGATAAGTGAAGAAGAAAAGTTTCACTTTTGAGGTATTAACTCCTATTAACAAAATGAAACAGTTGAAGTAACATTCAACTGGAATAGTTGCTCCATTCCTAGCTCTCAGTAGCTACACCAGAAATCTCAAGTAACTCAGTGATTACCAGCCACATGAGACAAGAGGCAGGAGTAATATTTCAGCTTCTACCTCAATAACAAAAATGTTGTCAACAATGGTTGAAGGCTAATGGTGTTTAATTTAAGAATAATCGGATAAAGTAGTAGCATTAACAATATTCCCAGATATACACTGGAAATATGCAGCCAAAGAAGTTGAATGACAGCATGAAGCAAGGTAAAGTAAAGTCATGACAAAGAAGAAGCAGGACATCCAATGGTTGCAAACACTGAAGTATGGCGCCAGTCAAAATTCCAAACAAGTTTCCGCAACACAACAACGAGAAGTGCACGGAAAATTAAGTTTAATATGCAGGGGATTCTTACCAGTGTCGACTTGTAGTGGAGAATTCCGCCCAACAGCAACCCTGACCCCACTGCTATCAGAAGAAGAACTTGTTGTTGTAGGTGATGTGGCCTGATTGTCTTTGACCTTATGATCAGGGAGTAAGATGTCATCCATATAACTGCAAAACTTCGTAACTTGAGAATGCACATTCTCTTGGACCTGCTTCTGTTGATCAGCTAAGGAGGCCTTGTTAGCCATATTAATAATCTCCTCCGCATCAGCTTCATCAGCATTCCGTCCTAAGCGGTTGTAACTGAAACCAAAGTTTATCATGGCAATGTGAAACTACAGTAGGTTCAAGCTTAACTATTCAAAAAGATACATTTAACCGCAATTTGAAGACTTAAAAGTATTTAGTTACTTCAATAGTTTCAACACAGCGATCAACCAAGAATAAGCCCTAAAATAGGGAAAATGACAATGTATAGCCATTCTCAAAATAATAGCCGAAATAATATTATATTTATTGTATATATATACATTCTGTGTGTTATATACAAAAATTATACAAATTTTATACACTTTTCTACCGAATAAATAGTTTCTGGCGCGGGCTAAAAGCGAAAATAACCCAATAAAATATCAATCAATTCATGTCCAAACACCTACTTAAAGGAAATGCTTATAAAACTATATAATTGCACTGAAATGACAAATATATAGCAACTAGACAATTTAACTTGCAATAAGTAAATAAATCTTACCTAGTATAAAGGAAGAGGAGATTTATGTCAGCTTCAAACTGAAGATGCCTTGCCTCTCTAGCTCTGGCGAATGTGGGGCTTTTAGCAAGAATTTTAACCGCCTGAAAATTGTATCCCACAGCAAAAAGAATTCAACTTCATATAATTAATTGTGTCAATTCAATAAGTAACCCCACATTATAAATGGCCTCAAGATGGTCATGGACAAAGAACGACAGAGCAACGAAATGAAGAAGAAACAATACAGAAGCAAAGTAGAAACATAATTTTTTTTTTGGGGGTAGAGAGAGAGAACCTCCTGAAATTTGTGGAAGAGGAAAGCCATGGAGAGGTAGCTCGATCGTTTGCCTCCTGATGTTCTTGACTGCTGCAGCTCAACTTTGAGGCGTCGTACTTTAGAAAAGATCAAGGTCCAATTCCAAAAATGGCCCCTTATGTTTTGAGTAGATCCAAAATAGTCTGTCAAATATATTTGAACAGCTATTTGTCCCCTTCAAATTTTTAAGAAACTAGTTCTGGATACGCGTTTTGAGCGTGTACCTATATCATGAGTATATAATTTTTTTTTAAAATAGGTAATTATATAAAATAAATTTATTGTTATTGAATAAAAATTAACAAAAAAGATCTAAGCTCCTAAAATATAAATATTGATCCAATTTAGCTAGTTTTCAATAAATAAAGAAATTTTGTCTTACATATGCGTTACTATAATTTCTTAGGATAGTATGTGAATATCTTATGAACTTCCTTGTTATTTTATTACCTAATATGATAAACAAATAACAAGTTAAACTATAACATAATCAATTTTGCTCTATTTTTTTATTATTTTTTTATTCGTCAATGCTCCTTTTGTGAAAATAAATTTATGTACCTTAAAAGTTTTATTTATTTAAAAAATAATTTTGCTTATATGATGATATTAAAAAGGAAATAAATTAAGTATTTAGCTAATTACTCCCTCCTTTCTAGTTTATGTGAATCTTTCGTTTTTCACGAGCTAATTTGACTAATCTTTAAAGCTAAATTGAATTAGATTAATTCTGTAGGCATTTAAAATTTGTCGGAATTAAATCCGTAAAATAATTTGGACTATATTTTAAATTCGAGATATATTGGTCCGAATAAATATTATGGGCTAATATAATTGAATTAATATAAGTCCAACATATATGGATTAAATATATAAGTCTTAATTCATTGGGCCAGCCCAATTAGTTGGTCTACAAATGATGAGCCCACTTTATTAGGCCCAATATGCCATCTTCCTAGAGGTCCAGTTTGGTGCCACGTGTCAAATGACGTGGCACGCCAAGTCAAATGGAAGAGCCAATAAGATCATGCCACGTGTCAAAATGACAAGGCATGCCAAGTCATAATTAAGGCCAATGAAATCGCGCCACATGTGCAAGTGACATGTTCTGGCCAATCAAATACGGTCACGTCACACTTCAATTTGATTGGTCGAAAAGAGTTTGTTCTTATCACAACTCCTCCCTTCCACAACTATAAATAGGGGTCTTCATAACCCAAAAAAGGAACCAGAAGATTTAACAAGAAGCAAGAGGGAGCTCGTGGATCAAACGCTGCGGATTTCTCTAAAAGCTACAAGCATTCAAGTGTTCTAAGGATTAAAAGATCAAGATGAAGATTCAAGAACAAGCTGCAAGCCCTTGGATTAAAATACGTCAAGATCAAGATTAGGCCTCAAGCACTTGGATTAAAATCAAATAAAATTCAAAGATTAAGCTCAAAAGCTCTTTTATTTACTATTGAAAAGAAGAATCAGAGGATTCATAGAGATTGTAACGCTCAAATATTCGAAATAAAATACTACAATTGTTGCGATATTTTTCTGTCCTGATTTCATTTTCTCGACGCAAATTTATTGTCTACAAATTCTGGCACGCCCAGTAGGACAAACTCTACCTCTCATCTCAACTTTTCAATCACCAAAGTTCAAGAACAACGAAATGGCTTCCAAGAAAATCAACTCCAGTTCAACTTCCACCAAGGCTGCTAATTTCAGGTTCTATGCCGATGTGAAAAACATACTTGAAGTTACCTTTGGAAGCTTTGGACCAGTTACGAGGAGCAAAGCAAGCTCGTTAAGACAACAAGCACCCCAAGTGTCGTCCGCATCTACCCCTATTTTCGGATCTTCATCCTCAAAAGGAGCAAGATCTTCCACAAACGCACTAGAAGGAGGAAGCGATGTTGCTGAAAAGATCAAGAAAACTCTTGCTCTGCTTGACCTCTCCGGATCCAAGCACTCTTCTGTGAAGGAAGATGATGACGATTCAAGCGATGGAACCTCCCCACTTACACCACATAGCGTGAGCCAATCAAGGATCAATTTGTGTGAAAATCCATGCTACTCTCCATCGTCCACGACAATCATGCAAGCCATGGTAACAAACACTTTATCTGTGGAGGATCAGTTGGCAAACTTGACGGAAGCAATCGCTAGCTTGACCAAATACATGCAAAATCAAGATGCTAGAATTGACAAGCTAACAGACAGGTGGGAATCTTAATGGAAGAAGAATCTACCCCTGCACCTGGAAAACTCCCAAAAGTTCAAGAGATTGATCCTCCCCCACGACAAGTTGCATCCACAAGGAAATTCCAGTCTTTTCGGAGGGGACGATTTCAATCAATCAGCTGAAGGAGTTCATCGAAGGAACTATTAAAAGCAAGTACGAAGTTGCTACCAAGTCTTCCTTTACATACGCAAAGTCGTACACTGCAAGGATCGATATGTTGAAGATGTATGCTGGCTATTAACCTCCAAAATTTCAACAGTTTGATGGCAAAGGAAATCCAAAGCAACATGTGGCGCACTTCATTGAGACATGCAACAATGCTGGAACTTATGGAGATTACCTCGTCAAGCAGTTCATTCGCTCATTAAAAGGAAATGTTTTTGATTAGTACACGGACCTCGAGGCTAGATCTGTTGATAGCTGGGATCAACTAGAGCAAGAATTCCTCAATCGCTTTTATAGCACAAGACGTACTGTGAGTATGATAGAACTCACAAATACTCGTCAACGGAAGAGTGAACCAGTTATCGACTTTATCAATCGTTGCAGGAATGCAAGCCTCAAATGTAAAGACAGGCTTAGTGAAGCCTCTAGCATAGAGATGTGCATCCAAGGTATGCATTGGGTATTGCGTTACATCTTGCAAGGTATCAAGCCTAGCACATTTGAAGAACTTGCAACTCGTGCCCATGACATGGAGTTGAGCATGGCCTCCACCAGAAATGAAAGGTTGCCCATCTATGAACCTTGCAAAGGGAACGACAAGCAAGAAGTCAGAAAATGGAGCAAGTTTGTACCAAGATCTGAAAATAAAGAAGCTATAAATGTCAACACATCACCCTTGAAGTTCACGACGAAGGTGAGCAAAAAGCAGAGTATGAAATCCACTTCGTTTCAAGATAAGTCAAGTGGAAAGTTGACTCTAAAAGAAATGCAGGAGAAAGAGTACCCGTTTCTGGATTCTGATGTGCCAGTTATTTTTGAAGAACTCCTCGAGTTAAATCTCATCGAGCTTCCGGAGATGAAGCGACCAAATGAAGCTGGGAAAATTGATGACCCAAATTACTGCATATATCATCGACTTGTGAGCCACCCTCTGGAGAAGTGCTTTGTCTTCAAGGACAAAGTTATGGACTTGGCTCGTGAAAAGAACATTGTGCTTGAAGATGAGAAAGAAAGTGCAAACCAAGTTTCTATCACCTTTGGCTCATTCAGTCCGGATGAATTATGTGGTTTTAAAGAAAGTAAAAATGAAGAATTACTGAAAAACCACAAAGTTGAAGACCATCAACCTGAAGACGTTGGGGGTTGGACGTTGGTGACTAGTCGTAGGCGCCACAAAAAGAGCCAACGAAAAGGATCAATGGAACAACCAACAAGGAGCATTATGGTGAAAAGACCTAGGTGATGGAATCCAGTTAAGCATGTAAAAAGAGCGAAAGTGGAGGTGCACCACCCTCAAAAGCCACGACATCCAGTGACCTTGAAGGAGTTTGTACCAAGTTGGTTCCGCACGAAGATTTCCCATGGGGGTATCGATGCCTCTTGCTGCCATACTGACGAAGGGAAAGAAAAGAGTGATGACCTACCATTGGCACCATCTTTGGAAAAGCTCATCAAGTCCACTCCTCAAGAAGTTAATGCTTGTGAGGAAAAAGTCACGTTCACAAATGACGATCTTCTGCTAGGTGACACTTCTCATAACCACCCATTGTACCTGGTTGGCTATATGCGTGATGAAAGGGTAACCGAATTTTCGTTGATGGAGGATCCTCAGTGAACATTTTGCCAATTCACATTGTGAAACAACTTGGTATTCCCATGAACGAACTCTTAGAAAGTCGTGTGATGATCCAAGGATTCAACCAGGGGGGGGGGGGCAAAGAACCATAGGCGCGATCAAGCTGGGAATCACCACTGAAGATATGCAATCAAGTGCATGGCTGCATGTGATTGATGCGAAGACTTCATACAATGTCTTGCTTGGAAGGCCTTGGATACATGAGAACAAAGTAGTTCCGTCTACCTACCATCAATGTTTAAAATACTACGAGGGAACTCATATTTAGAGGTATAAATTTTGTCATTTATGTTACTCCCTCCGTCTCAAATTATCTATCATGATTTCAAAAAATAGTTATCTCAAATTATTTGTCATTTTACAAGTTCAAGACTAAATTAATTATTTTTCTGCGGGTCAATCTGAAACAACCTCTCTACCTACTCAGGGCAGAGGTAAGGTCTAAGACTAAATTAATTATTTTTTTCTATTTTATCCTTAATATTAATTGCTCTTGAAGACTACAAATATCTCAATTATGGGTAAATATTAAATGAATAGAGATTATATCTTAAGACATAAATAAGGGTAAAACAGATAAAATTCCTTATAATTAATATTTTTTTAAGTGGCATGTAAAAAAGAGCCACAATAGATAATTTGAGTATATTGATTTATTTTTTGTGTCTGATGCATTTTTTTAGAATACTTTTTTAGGTCTGTTTCTGATATTTTGTTCGATATTTATTGCAAATTTCGGGATTTGACAAGATTTTCTTAGTGTTTTCAATTATTATTTTTACCGTTCTCGTTGAATCTAACATAAAGTTTGTTAAATATCTGACAAATATCAAAAGTAATCATTTTTTATAAACTTAAATAGTAAATATTTCTCAAATCATATTTAAGAAATAATTTTTATCATTTTCTCTAAAATATCACAATTGGTATTGTGATTAAATACCAAAGAGTAAGAGAATGACACTGGGCCTTTTATAAACGGGCTTTATTCCAAACCCAAACCGGTCCTGGTGACACGGACTCGCACAGTGACACTGCTCCCAATCTTCCACCGATTGGTACTTCGTTCGACGGGTAGCGATGGTGATGACCGACTTCAATGGTACTGGTGTGGGTTTCGGTACGATAAATTTTCATTCGCCGATTAACTGTAGTTGTTGTCTTTCTTTATTTTTGTGTACTTTCATGTGCTGATGCAAAATTTAACAAAAATTTGGATATTGTGTTTAGGTGCTGGCATTGGTTGCGGTTTTGGAGTAGGATGGGGTTTCGGAGGTTTGCTTCTTTCCTGTTTCTTACTTACAATTTTAATGTTTTTGCATCAGCTAAAACAATTTTCACTTAATACTAATCAAATGGTCCAGCTTAGAAACAGGGAAATATGTGTTGTCTATTAGGGTAAAAATAGTGCGGGCTGGCCAGTTTTCGGACTGCTCATTCAAAATTAACCAGCGTTTGCCAAGTCATTGAAAAATAGTCACTATTTTGTTGCAACAGAGACCGGTCTAGCATAATATACTGGAGTTCCGTGCACCTGTGTACGTGAACTTCCAGCATATTATGCTGGAACTCCAACACCGGAAAGTTCCATCATAATATAATGGAGATTCGAGCACCTATGTATGAACTTCCAGCATATTATGCTGGACCGGTATACTTTGTTGGAGTTCCAGTATACTTTGTTGGAACTCTAGTATAATATACTAGAGTTTCAATATGCTTATGCTGGAACTCCAACATAAGTATACTGGAAGTCTAGTATATTATACCGGAGTACTTTCCGGATTTTGAACAGTATTTTCGTTCAGATTTATCTTTACATGAAAAATGGCTAAATTTCGATTACTTTTGAAACTATGGCTATTTTGGATTGACCAGTTGTAAATCTGGCTATTTTTTAATTTCTCCCTGTATTAGGAGCTTAGTTGGCTTGAGCAGGCTGTTTTTTGTGTCTTTTACAGTGGTTCTTGATATTACTGCTATTCTTTGGGAAATTCTTGTTCTCACTTTGCTTTAATGACTTCTTATAATTAGTAGTGAGACACTGATGAAACTGTGGTATTTCAATGGTATTGTCCAGTTATCTTTCAATATTAGTTGAGTGGAAAAGTTTTCATCTTTATTACATGCCTGTGAATTGTGGTCGTATGGATTATAAGACTCGTCAGCCATGAAAATGTGGTATTGCAGAAAGGACGCTACTTAATCCATATTCTTTGGCACCAGTTTGGTAGATTTTGAACATAGATTGAAGGACTATACATGAGAATATGTGATTAGTTAGTCATGCATCCAAGTGAACGATTTCTCTAGTTTATATGTAGAATTTCATACATGTTGAGTACAGATGTCAGAAGATCGTGAGCATATATTCAACAAAATCTGTAGAACACTACTTAATAATGTAGAATGTGGTCATTGTTGCTGGAAATACATATAAGATTTTTTGGGGATAGTAGCTGCTGTGTTGTTTCTTATTAATAGGTAAAAAAGGGGTATCCCCTCCAAAGACACATACCTATAATGTATTGAGCTAATAAAGTCTATTGTCCTATCTGCCTCGAATGCATTTTCAGGTCACACCGGAGAGCTAACAAGCTCAAATACCTATTTCAGAATATGTAGAGCAGTTGGCTTTTGCCACAATGCATATCTGGTTCCCTTCTTTCCATAAAACCCAACAGATGTTCGCTTGAATTGTCTTCCTCAGATCTTACTTTCCTTAACACTTAGTGGCATCATCCGGTTTATCCTAAACATGTTCCAAAACAAGCCCCAAAGTTGTTCAGCAACAGAACAGTGCAAAACAGGTGGCTGCTGTCTTTAACCTATTTTAAGAGGAATAAACTAAAAGGAAAGATCAGTACTTCTTGCATCTGCTTGGAAGGGAATATGATAAAGATTCTATCCTCATGGCAAGGATTGTTTTATGATAGTAGCTATATTAAATGTGCTTTGAGTAAGCTAGGAAATTTACAGGTTTACCTATTAAAGACAGTGATAGCTAAAGGAATAACTGGACCTCAGGAGATATCTGAAGCATGTTTTTTGTGAACTATGCCAACTTACAAGCTGCTACTCTTTCAGTTAAGCTGAGGTTAAGGTAAGGAACAAATGCTCTAGACAAGCATCTGCTCTAAGCCCCCAAGATATGTGATCTCCAGTACCCCTTGCTGATAGATGATCTCACCTTCCCTTGCTTTCGCTAGAGCTTGCATGGATAAATTTAGCATTACAAATTACATGTTAGTTGACCAAGATATCACTTATATCTTATTCTAGCACCATGTAAGTGGTAGATTTGGGACGCAAGCCTTCATGTGAGATACCAAAGTCTTGCTGTTGGTGCCGCTCTAGACCTAGAGCATGGAAGACCGGTAGTTCCCATGATCTGGCGCAATTTTCTAGTGCAACCTTTGTCTTCTTGTTGACTTTGAGAGATTGGCTGTGCCATCTCGGCACCATTCAGGATTCTTACTCCCAACTTGGTTATTCAGGACTTCCCAAGAAATGGAGGAAATCTCTGAATATTTTATACGTCTCAGCACATATTACTTCTTCACAAGGATCCTTGTCTGCTTAAAATCATACTTTTACATCTCTCTATTCACATTTCTCAGTTTCTTTTGCCTTGTTCCCTTGTGTCTGATTGTTCACATGGAAAATGATAAGCTTATCATGTAATATATCGTTACTTTATGAAATAGATTATCCCCATGTTTCTAGAGAGAAAACAATAGGAGATTATCTTTGCCTATCTAGTAGGTTAGGAAGGCCGTTGTTTCTAAGTTTTCAGACGTATCTCTGTCCAAACATCCGAGCTTCCGTCCCCCCCCTTTTACAACAACAACAACAACAAATCCAGTATGATCCCACCAAGTGGGTTCCGGGGAAGCTAGTGTACGCAGACCTTACCCCTACCTAATGCAGGTAGAGAGACTGTTTCCAATAGACCCTCGGCTCAGGAAAAAGAAAAGAAAAGAGTATGCACTGTTCTTCATTCCTTTATCTATGAGAAAATCTCATTTGCTTACTCCTTGCGTAATTTGTTCCTTCGTTTTTATTATCCGTCCTCTTTTTGCAAAATACTCTTCTCTATAGCATCATCTAACCGAATGTCTAATCTTTCCTCAGGCGTGCCTTTGAATTTCTTGGGTCTTGGTGTAGGTAAAAACTAACTCAAAACTTGTGGAAATAAATCTGTGCGTCCAAATTCTTGATGACATGTTTCACAATTATTACTTATAGGTGGCGGCTGTGGGATTGGAGTAGGCCTTGGATGGGGATTTGGCACTGCCTTTGGTAGCCAGTACAGGAATTCAAGAGTTACATTTGATGGCACGGATTTTGTTACTAAAGAGCACAATGAAGAAAGAGATGCAAAAGATCTATTCAAAGGCACTCGAAAAGCTCAAGCTTCTCAGTAAATGTTGTTACACATTTTCTGTTGCTGCACTCATTGTCCTATTTCTAAATTGGTCAAAGTTGTAGCATTGTACCATCAATTCCATATATGGTAGTGACTATTACCATTTGACATCACTTTTTTCTTCCGTGTGTAAAATTTGCTTGCTTGTGTTGTTTGAGCAAGTACATAGTTGATATCACCACACTACAACAACAACAAAGTCTGTAATTTCACAGGCAGGGTTTAGGGAGGGTATGTATATGCTGACCTTATCCCTCCCTAGTAAAGGTAGAGATGTTGTTTTCAATAGATCTTCGGTTCAAGAAACAATAAAAAGTTGATATCACTATAGTGGATACAAATTTATACCATTTAATCAAAAAGTATGTCATTTTGCGCCACACTTTCTCCTCTCTTATTTTTGGGTTGAGGGGGGAGGTAAGAAGATAATCTTTTACTTTATCACTCTTAATGAAAATAAAATTAAACCCACCAACTCGTCTCCAGTTGTGGAGGAGAAACAAAATGGTAGATAATCATCACATGGGATGAAACCTACCTACCTTTCTTCACTCTCTTTTCCTTGTAGACTAATAAATCCTCATATGTCACTATAAATACTAAAATATTTATTCCACCTCATGAACCTCAGCTTTCACCTCAAAGAAAATGGACAAAGAAAGAGTCTTTACTCTTTCCCAAATCACACAACACAAGTCAAAGCAAGATTGCTGGATCCTCATCAATGGCAGAGTACTATTATCTCCCCCCACACACATTCCCGACGCCTTATCTAGAGTCGAATTCAGGATTTATAATCTTATTATACGTACACATTTAGATATTTTTCGCATATGCATACATAGTTCACACTGAAAGCAACATGTTTAGTTAAACTCACATAACACGATCTAGATTCGCCGCTATCCCTACTCCCTTATTTATACATGCATGAAAATATAGATACATGGTTAATGTAAATATATTATGCTATGTTTTCTTCAGGTATTAGATGTGACAAAGTTTTTGGAAGAACATCCTGGAGGAGAAGAAGTGTTGATTGAATCAGCTGGAAAAGATGCAACTAAAGAGTTTGAAGATATTGGGCATAGTAAAGCTGCCAAAAACTTGCTCTTAAAATACCAAGTTGGATATATTCAAGGCTACAAAACTCCAGATGAGTCTGAGCTAGTTACTGATTCTTTGAAAGAACCAAAGGCCAAAGAAATGAAAGCTTTTGTGATCAAAGAGGATTCCCAGGCCAAGTATATGGTTTTTGTTGAGTACTTTGTGCCTTTCTTGATTGCTGCATTCTTCCTCTATTATCGCTATCTCACTGGAAATCTCCAGCTTTGAGCTCCTAAAACAAAGGGATTATAACGTTTGTTTTATCATTAATAATTTATGTTTTTTTTTTCTTTTTGTGTTTTATGTCAACCTTCAAAAAAAGGAAAAGCATACATTGCAAATAAGAGAGGTGATTTGGAAAATTGTATTCTTAATTTATTTATTGGTCATCCAAGAAAGCTGGAGTTAGTTAAGTGTTATTCTTGTTCAGCGAGTTGAAAATACACCATCATTTTCATTTCCAGAGCTTCTGATAAAAAAATTTAATATGAGATGATAGTTTTGCGGAAAGGTTAATGTTAACAAAAACGCGCAAGACAAAACTATAAGGGGTCGTTTGGTAGGGTGTATCGGATAGTACTAAATATGGTGTGTACTAGTAAGGTAGGAATTAGTAATATTGAGATTTTTATGCATTGCATTTTTTTTTTTAAAATATGCAATGTATGTTATTTTTAATACACCAAACCAAACAGCCGATAAGAAATAACCCGGCATAACTAATCCCAATCTATATGGCGGTGTTTGATTCGGCATGGAGTTTAAGAAAGAACGCAAAACTTTTGAAACTTGTGGCCTAAATAAATCATAAATATTTGTATGGTTATAAATCATTTCACTGAGGGTAAAGTAGAAAGTATGAAGTTAAGTTATTTCTAAATAAAGAAGTATGGCATTCTATTTGGCAAGACTAAGGAGGAAAGTATGATACATAAATTGGGACAAAGGGAGTATTTGCTTACAAAAATGCCCTCAACATTCTTTAAAAAGAATTTGTAAAAGGTTTTGAAAGTCTTTACACATGCTTATCCATGTATTAAAAACCATAGAATTACTAGTGCCATGATTTGTTGTGTATAAAAATAGTCTTGAATAGGGTGTATAACTAATACAAGTATCAATTATATATAGGTCAAAAAACACTATCAAACAAGGAATTAATAATACCAAAGCTAATACATGTCTTATGTTCTCTAATACATCCTACCAACGCACACACCCCACCCCAAACCCCCTCCACAAATATGAATAAAGAAACAATATACAAGTGCATTAATGTGTTTAATTTCCTTGGACATGAGCATTATGCACAATTGGCATAGGGATGGTAAGAAGTTTAAGCCCATAAAGGGAAAGAAAAAAAAAGGCACATTGTAGAAACATAGAGAATCAATGGACAATACAATAATATACATGATTTAGCAAGTCAAATACAACTAAGCTCTTTCATTTATGTGGATGCAGTACTGAATCAACACCACCTGCAATCCACAACAAATGGCACCCAGCTGAGGAGCCAGGAAAGAGGTTAAGGTATTAGTACAAGTATGTTGAGATACCAGCACCGCCTTTGCAATGTCCTGGACATAATTACACTTTTCCTCTTTAAGGTAATACCAAAACTGGATTGCACCACGCCATTCTCCTCAGATTTTTTCAACACTGCAAGCTTATTAATTATGCGGAGATGAACAATGGCTCATCGCTCAGATTGTATGGACTGCAACTAATACTGTAGCAGGAGAAAAATAATAATTCAGGCACACAGCTAGTAAATGAAACTCAGATATATCTGACTGAGACACGGTTTCAATGTAAAACTGCTGTAACAATGCATCACATAACGTAGCCTACATAATACAAAAATGAATGCACACTGGCACTAACAGGTATCCACTTTATAACAGTACAATCTTACCTTAAAGCCAATGATAATTGTGAGAAGGAAACAAACTATAGTTACTGCTTATTCATGCCAACAAGGGGCTCCGTCTATGGATCTACTGATTTTATAAGAAAATCAGGGTTCCATAAATTTTCATCCAAAGGATGCACTTGAGAGATGTTAAGGTTGGTTGGGTTGTACTGATTAGTATTCAAAAAAAGTGGCAATATTCCAAACAAACAACAAAACCCAGTATAATCCCGCATGTGGGGTCTTGGAAGTTAATGTGTACGCAGACATCCTACAATTTTGAAATTGGTAGCTTCAACAAGACCATAAAGAGCTACTTCCATTTCTTTTTCATTTTTTCAATAAAGGTGGTATCTGGACCAGCTTCCCCACACTTCGACTGTTCGACCGCGTACCTACTACCTCCCACTAGCACAGGGACGGGGTAAAAAGCCACTTCTATTCCTTTTAACCAACACATGTGGCTGAGAAACTAGAATGGAGAACAACAACGAACGAGAAGATAAGCACTTTGTGTAGTGTAAGTAGGGCTATAGTCTCCCGTGCTTAACTCTCTCTAATTTAATAGGTCAACATGGAGCGCAAAATGATTAAAATAAAGTGTCTTTCTTTGTTGGAACAATGGGGGAGAGAGACCAGACAGAACCGATCAAGAGAAAGCGTACATCATAGCTTAATGAGCAACGTGTTGCCAACATGTACAAGTGGTGAGGTTGATGTCTGAGGTAATCGAGAATGAGAATTTCTGTTCCACTGATCTTTGCATCAATATTTTAAGATGCTTTTTTGGTCCTGTTAGGAGGAGGCGAGAAGGCCAGAAGCAGATTCAATAACGTATTGAACGATTTAGTGGCATTTACTACAGAGACAACCACAAAATGATGATAGTTGGGATCCCATCACAGATGTGGCAGTCGATTTGTGAAGTCAATAATTGTTTTGGTGTCTGTATACTGGCTGCTACTCTATGAAGGAAATAATGCATGTGAATCTACAAAGCAGATAGTCTTTCTTCTTTTTCTTTATTTTGGTGGAAGGAGCGGCCGTGAGGAGAAAAAGGATTCTGTTCAGTAGACCTCTCCATTGCAGAATATCTATTAGGGGCTTGTAGCAGAATAAAAGAAAGCAGCTTAATTAATGGAAAAGCTGCAATCCAGTAAAATTACGGGGATAAAAAAGGTAATTACCTTTTCACTAATTTCCTCACTCTCTTACTTGGTGCAAGTGCCAAATTTATACAAAAGATTATCTAAGTCCAACTTTTTATCTTCCTTTGTTCCTGAAACTTTCTCTCAGAGACCTCACCGTGTTATCTTGCTGCCTCTTTCTCTAAGCATTGTACATAAACAAGATGCAAATCAAGTTCATTCAAATTATCATTAGTCATACTGTAACGAAAAGAAAAGTAAAGGAGTGGAACCTGTGAAAGATTTTTTTTTATTTTTATGAACAGTGGAACCTGTGAAAGTTTTCACCAGAAAAGAAAAAATAGAATCCAGTAACGGAACTCTAAACAGATGATAAGTACACTTCCTGATAATGCAAATCTTGCTTAAAAGAGAAAGCCACTATACACTTTGAGAAGTTTTTCCCTTTCTAGTGGAGACAAGTCTGGGGGGAGAGCCTTTGCATAACCGTAAAGTTGCTTCTTTGGTAACTTATAGGCCATGGGTTCGAAGTGTGGAACAGCTTAAAAGGGCAACCTAGTGCACTAAGCTCCCGCTATGCGCGGGGTTCGGGGAAGGCCGAAGCTTGGAACAGCTTCTTCGTGGAAATATAAGGGAAGCTGCATAAGGCATGCACCCACTCCCCCTACCCAGCAGGGGTTGGTAGCACTTCAGGCACCGGGTAAACCTTTATTAGTAGAAAATAAGTGTGAATGCAGATTGAGCTCTGATGCCCTTCACTCCAATAAACTTTTTTTTTTAGAAGGCCCGATCAATTAAAAAATTTGTAGAGGGAAACTATTATAAACGAAAAGTACCAGTGATAAAAATAAGTTAAGGAAGCAACAGGCCATTATTGGCTGACATATGTCATGAATTTAATCACTACAGTAAGACTTCAGCCAAAAAGAGAAGAAAAAAAGCAAGTCAGAATAAATGAACAAACCGAAAAAGAAAATTCAACTTTTTGATCGAGCTATTATGTAACTGAGTATCAAGAGAAAAAGTTTGTGGTTGATTATAGATAAGATGAACAAATATCATCACTACAAGGAAAGTCTGTACTCTGTTATTTTAACAATTGTACCCATGGAGATCCCACTTGGAGCTTTTTCATAATTAATAGTTCTATATGTTGTATATGAATGACTTCTATCTACTGGGAAATAGAAGAATTGGTAACCTAAAATATTAATCACTGCAAGCAAGCTCAAAACAGGGACAAAGGTTTGAAACTGAAGCATCTATGGCACAGATCACAAGTTATCTAGTGCAGCTACCGAATAGGTTCTTGTGATCCAGAAAACTCAACAATATCTATTGCTAATTTTCCCAATCCAGAAGAAATGAAGATAAACCTCAGCAGCGAGAGAATACACTATAAAGATTTCTTTTTCCTTAGTTCTTCAAGCCGTTTCTGGATGAAAGAATCAACAAAAGGTTGAATTGATAAAAGAAGAGTCGGTTAGCAGACTCACCAATCAAGAAAATGAGAAGAAACACTGAGAAAACTATTCGAACAGGTCGACGATATTGCATGTAATACTGAGATCTTTGCAGCTGGCGCTGAACGGCACCATACCAGCCATAGAGTTGCTTATCGTAACATTCATCACAACCATCAAGGCAACTCTTATTCCTCTCATAGCATGTGTTTACGCCCTGCGGTAAAAGCAATAAAACCTCATTACATTTAACATCATTTATTGATATCGAACAATAAGACATTCTGGATCATTGATAAATACTACACTTGTGCCAACTGATTGTATCTGATTTTAGATAGTAGCTTTAAGTTAAACATTTAAAATACTAATCATGATATTTTATGGACATACTTCGAGTATATATTCATTATTATAGACAGGGTTATTTTGTAGTTTTACTTGTTCGGATTCCCATTTTCAAATTTTGAACTAACTGATATTAGGACATTGTAATCACATAAAATGGTCCAAAGAAAGTCATGTACTCCAAATTTGGATACTGTAAGAACAATATATCACCCTTGTCAGTGGCTGAGTCCGCGGCAATATATTGTCAGCTTCTTGGTGATAATCTTGGTTGGACTTCAACTTTCTGTAACCATTCTTGGACCATTTTAATTCCGTAACAGATTCCACGGCATTCAACAATCCCTGGTAACTGGGCATTTTGCGAGGAGGTGGTGCAGGTTCTTTGACGGAGACATCCTCACCGACAGCAATCTGCCATGCACCAATGTCAGCACTAGCACTTGCAGTTCTCCGATGGCCCAGAAACTTCTCGTCCCTGACCTCATCTCTAACACCATCTACTGAATGAGTAGGATTCTCTGAACACTCAAGCACTGATTGATTTGCAACCTCTTCGGACTTGGCTGTTTGCAGCTCTATTCCGTGTACTTTTGCATAATTTATGTCCACAGAAGATGTGGACGGCCCAGATAGAAATGCAGCAAGTTCATCGACTTCTCCCTCATCCAATCGCACCCACGGAAGTGGTGGTTTGCCTTGTGAAACAGCTGATTCATTAAGAGAATTTTCAACTTTCTTAATCTGACTATCGATGGCAATAACAAATTCGTGGTGTCTATCTCTTGCATCATCAGCAGAATTACTATTGTAGCTCGATCTAACTGCCCGTTCAAATTCCTCCAACTGCATTGCAATGCCATCCAACAAATTAAAAAGTAAGCTCTCACCCTATATGCACACACACCAATAATATCCCTTACACAAGATATATGCACAATAAAATCATTTCTTGACTTCATTTTTTAAGGGGTTGGGGGTTCCTACCTGCCATTTAGCAGTGCCAAGGGTAGTCCTAAGGTCCCTGCGAAGCGCGTCACAATTCCAACTACCTGAAGTATCCTTCAACGCATGAATCCATGTCCTATAAGTTGATTCCATTCTTGAAAATAAAAACAAAATCTATGTCAATGAAAAATGCAAAACCTCACATATCAAAACCAATAAAGTTTAAACCTTTGCATTACTAACCATTAGTAATTCATTGATAATACAAGAATACACCAACTTAAATGATAATTCTAACAAAATCAACGCAGACCCACGAAAGAAAATTAGAAAAATATGGGAATTAAAATGGAAAAAACAGTATTTACCTGTCGGCAGATTCTTGAACCTCTTCTGCAGCAGAAAAGAACGGATCTTTCTCCCATCGATCAAAATGCGATGCCATATCTTCCAAATATTACTTCACCAAAAAAAGAAAATTTTCACCCAAATATGAGCAAAATTAATTTTCCCCAATCAATAAATCATCCAATAATGAATGAATCCAGGTGTATTTTCGATCTGCACATGCTGTGATCAAACCAAGATTAAAAAAATCTTTTCTTTTTTCCTTTTTTTGTCTTTAATTAAGAATATTTGTTGATAAGAAGGTACGTTATCGAGAAAAAAGAAATGTGTTGGTAAGAAGAAATAGGTAAAAAGTAAAGCGTCAAAAACAGAGCTGTTTGTGGCGCACGCCCGGGAATAGAGCTGGGCAGAGTTTCTAGGAGAGAGGAGGCTATATGTGGAGAGCAACGATGTCGTTTTGAGGAGAATATGATTGTGTAAAACAATAAGGAGTTTGCCGAGTTGGTTTGACTTGAGCTGTCGATGGCCAATGGATTTATTGAGGAGTGTTCCAGTGGGTGGAAATCATCTGACTAGAAAATCCATTTATGATTTAACACAATGAAGGCAAAATTTATTTTATGTATTAAATCTCCGAAAGTTTTCTATAAATTTTACAAATTTCTATCCATATAAGTTATTAATATTCATATTTACAATAGTATAAGACCTATTTCAACTAAAAAGGAAAGCATATTTTTGTATTTATTCTAACTGCAAATTCTATTTTGATATACATTAAATAAATTAATCCTAAATAACTAAGGTTTTTCACTACAATTTTACTATGCGATTTTGTTTTTATATATATATCCCGTCCGATTTAATTTATGTGACATAATTTAATTTTATGGACAATTAGGAAACAAAATATTTTTAAAATTTTATGGTATTAAACATGTTTGTAGTTATAACTTTCTAAAAATTATAGCCTTAAACATTTTATACAATATTTGTATGGTTAAAATCTTTTGATTAAGAATAAAATAAAATTTTAAAATTAAATTATTCATAAAATAAGAAATAGTCATTCTTTTTTATGAGGCCATATGTTTGGAGCTTATAAAAGGAAGAAAAACTCAGAATTCTTGTTGAAAATCAACACATGAATTTGAGTACATAGTTGGGTTTATATGAAGGATCGCAAATAGATATTAGTAACACGCAGCGGAAAATAATAACAATCCTAAGAATACCTTATTATGTTTAAAATTTACTTACATGCGAAGAAAATCTTGTTTCAAAAAATTTCATAGTGCGAGGATTTTATGCGTATCCACACCGAGACTGATCCTTGCTATCAACTCTTTGATCAATGTAACTCGTAAACAAATTGAATGAAAAATATTGTGTTGAAATTTTTTTTTAAAATCTGTAGAAGAACAAGAAACACTTCTTGTAATTGTATTTTTTTCTCTCTTGGCTTGTGTTGCATTCTCACTTTTACAAAGTGATTTTTCTTCTCAAAAATTGCTACGGCAAATTTTCCCATCACCTATAAATCATTTTTCTATTTGATTGAGGTAATAATTTAATTAGGGTAAAAGTTTATTTCAAAATAACTTGTGGATTTCTATGGAAATTTCGAATCCCATTCTCCATGGGTTTCGTTACTGCCGATCTTCCAATTCCAAAATTGGAGTGTAAAATCCTTATTAGTTTTTTTACTATAAAAAATACAATTCTCATTCTTAATGGGTTTAAGTAGTCGGTCAACACGACCTTTTATGGACTTTCCTCGTTATCCAATTCTAAATTGGATCTAAAAAGGAATATATTAATATATATATATATATTAATCAAGAGATATCACATATATATTTTAATCAAGTGATATAATTTATTTTTCTATTTTAAGTAGAAAACTTCAATTTATTCGCCGTATTAATTATATCTTCTGTGCTAGCTATGAATATAATAATATTTTATTTGGACTAATAACTTTACTTATTTGACTAGTTAAATTCTTTAATTCAATTTTCAAATAATAAGTTAATTAATCCTCTAGCAAAGATCAGAACACTCGTTATTGTGCGACCCTATAAGTTCAATACTAAACCGGTAGTAAATTGATCACATCAATACACTAATCAAGGGTAACGTCTAGCAACACTCCTTAACGACCGGATAGCATGAAGTATACAATTTACTCTCAAGAACCCGTAGAGGAATAATGTAGTAATTCCTTCTGTCCTTATAGCTCTTGATCACCATAGGATATGGTTCAACTGTCAGATCCTAGTAGGCGACCAACTATGTGTTCATGTCAAATATAATTGGTAATTGAATGACATAAGGAACTCTTTTCTTCTTTTCATTCAATTGTCATGGCCAATGTAATAATTTTATAATTCATGACAACATGGAGCTTAAACTCATTACCAATAGTTGACAGATTCCATCTTGATCAATCACCAATTCTACAAGCATTTAATCATCCACAATATCCTTTCAACTATCGTCCTAGGGTCATAGGTGTCTATTATCAAAGCACAATAAATAACTTGTCAATTACTGTGACGATCTCATGTCAAAGGAAACTCTTACATCACATTGTTCAAGAGAATATCATATTGACAATTTATGGTAATTCTATTGACAGAATGTGTACGATAAACCCTTGTGGTCCGACCCTTCTCCGGACCCCGCGCATAGCGGAAGCTTAGTGCACCGGACTGCCCTTTAGTTTATGGTAATTCTAACCATTAGGAATTATCCAATGAGTCGGGTCAATGATCATATCTCTATATGAAACATCTATCTATGTGATTTAGTTAATGAGATCAACTAATCTTTATCCAACAAAGACGATCACATAAATATTGATCTAACCGGATTATTAATGTCCAAATTAATAATCATATGATCAAGAATAAATTCAGATAAATTATAAGAAACTTCACTCTCATTATCATGATCTCCATCACAGTGTCAAGTCTCAAAATTTAATCAAGGACTTTATCAAGTTAATCAAACGGTGAATAATAACTATGATAAAAGAATATCATATGCCATATATTTTATATCAAATAACGTTCACAAAAATATGTTCATATCATCCAATGTGAGATTGGATCTAGGGCATATCTACTATATTCCTAACATTATATGGACCAAAAATTAGTCCAAATAGCATGGACTAGTCATTTTCGAATTGCTAATTGAAAAATAACTATTATTTGCAAAGTTATTAAAAACTAGCTACTATTTTATACAGAGATAAAATCTGGACAAAAATACTCTAGATTAAATACGGAAAGTTCAAGCATAATATGTTGAATTATGAAGCTACTACATATAAACTTTCAGCATATTATGTTGGAACTCCAAAACATTATAAAATTCCAGCACATTATGTTAGAATCTCATATGTAAAAAAAATTTAAACTCCAGCATATTATGTTAGAGTTTTTCCGGATTATTAAGTGATTTTTTTTCAGATTTTATTTTTACATGAAAATGGATAAATTTCGATTAATTTTGAAATTACTGATAATATTAATTAGCAAATGTAAATCAGGTTATTTCTGATATTAGCCTGAGAAATTTGCATTTAATCATTAGATATCCACTATTCCGACAAAATATTTTCATAATATACACGAAAGGGAGGAAACTTGCAATATTGTCAAATTAACGTCATAGAGTCATCCTAATACCATTCCTTTTATTGTGTCAAAAGCTTTTTCTGTTCCAAAAAAGAATAAATAGACACTTCTCCTTGAGAAAGAAAGGAATGGATTGGAGGGCATCTAAAGCAAGCAAGATTAGCAATAACTTTGGTTAAAAGGTCCTCCAATTTCTGTGAATGTGTCAATTATGATCTTGGACTTTCTTTTTTTAATCTTATCTTATCAACCATTGTCTCACCTAGCTTTATTGAACGACCTTTTTTTTTATATATGGGAAAAGAAATACTACCTTTGTCAACTCTGTTTGAGTTGACCGCTGAAAAGGAGAGAAGTGTTTTGCGCAAAATCAAGTGGCTAAGAACAAAGAAAGGCTTAATAAATGAAATCAAAATAGAAACAAATTAATTCAAATTTTGATTTACATTCTCACACATATCTTTCTTCCCAGTGGTATGAAGGGGGAATTGTTAATACAATTAATCTTTAATCAAAATTCACGACTTTTTTTAAGTCCGAATCAAGTTTTACACTGTAAAATAAATATATTTAATTGATAGAAATTAAATAATTTGAATATATATTTCTATTATATTATATTAAAAGTTAGGTAGTGATGCATACCGTTAAGCCAAGTGGCAAGCTACAATGAAGCTACTTGACAATTTTAGGACAACATTAATAATTTAAATTATAAATAAACATGTAATTAATGAAAGTAGTAGTTGAATGAGAATTATTTTTTAAATTATGATAGAAAATATATTTGACGTTTGTGACTAATTAGAATCTATATTATATTATTAAATATAGGTTTTAATTTGAAAAATAAATAACATAGAGTAGAATAATTTAGTTAACTTTTTTTGTATAATTCAGTTATGGTAGGGACGTTTGTGACTAATTAGAATCTATATTATATTATTAAATATAGGTTTTAATTTGAAAAATAAATAACATAGAGTAGAATAATTTAGTTAACTTTTTTTGTATAATTCAGTTATGGTAGGGACGTTTGTGACTAATCAATTAAAGATTGATAAAGTATTCCGTATTTAGTACAAGCTTTGTATCTGACTATATTTGTGTACAATATACATTATTATAGGTATCTTTAATAAAACTTTTGTGTATAATTCTATTATGATAAGTATCTTTTTTGAGAAAGAATTAATTAAATTTTATATCTTACATATTCCTTTTAAGTTAAAATAATAATTTTTTATTTAGTACAAGCTTTATATCTGGCCTTATCTGTGTACAATATACATTATTGTATGTATCTTTAATTAAAGTTTTGTGTATAATTCAGTTATAGTAGGTATCTTTTTTGAGGAAGAATCAATTAAAATTCGTTTTGTATCTTACACATTTCTTTTAAGTTTAAATAATAATTCTCTATTTTGTACGAGCTTTGTATCTGATATTATTTGTGTACAATATACATTATTGTAGGTATATTTAATTAAAATTTTGTCTATAATTCAGTTATGGTAGGTATTTTTTTTTTTTTGAGAATAAATCAATTAAATTTTCATTTTTATCTTACACATCCTTTTAGTTGGAATAATAAATTTTTATTTGAAAAATAATTAATAAAAAGTAGTGCAAACTTTGTTGTATCTAAACTTCTTTGTGTACAATATAAATAATCGTAGATAGCGTTTTTTACAAGAAAACAATCAAAATATACGTTTCGACACTTACACAT
This sequence comes from Nicotiana undulata, assembly GCA_005239495.1. Classification (NCBI taxonomy): domain Eukaryota; kingdom Viridiplantae; phylum Streptophyta; class Magnoliopsida; order Solanales; family Solanaceae; genus Nicotiana; species Nicotiana undulata. Next base: position 4,391 of record ML273946.1, on the reverse strand, counting down.
ACCTTTTTATCTAGATTTTCAGAAAACTAAGGTTTAAACTCCTTTTATAGTCTTTCCTTAGAAATTTTTATTTCATCAACTTTTGCTTAGGTTTGGCTTCTCTATATTGCTAAGGGTTTAGCTTTCGCACAAACAAATTATGATTTATTCAATTTGATCCACTGCAAAATATGACTCTAAACTATAGCTATATCAGCGAAATATCAATGTCCAAACTGAGTTGGAATTTGAAGGTTCGTGTTGTTAGATTATGGCACGTTCCATACCGCGAGAAATCATAAAATCCTAACTCAATTGAATTAACTATTCAAGATAAAAAGGTGCATACTCTTTTACCTGCTATTATTTTTTTCGATCTTTCAAGTTGTGATGTACTTTTTTCAAGTTATGCACCTAACTAAGAAATTAATTTTGACTTTTTGTAATGATTTTGATTTTTAAATTTTTTCATGCTGACACGTATTTTTCATGATAAATCTGTTTTTCATTATGAGTATATGACATGCATATTTGATTATATATAGAAAAGTGCTTCAACAGAGAATACACAATATTTCAGTTTCTAATTTTTTGCTACGTAGCTAGTGTTGGTGGCTTGCTTAAATTTTTTGTGTATATCTTTTGTCTTCTCATCTCTTATACGGAATGAACTAAGAAACTTGAATTATTGGCATAGTTTACTCATAATTGTTGATGCATTACTATATTGTGATTTTTTACCAACATAACAATACATAATCTTTGTATAACCCTGAGCTCTTACTAACTTAAATTTCTTTTTAAATTTTTATTTTAGGGAGATCGAATTCATGCAACTACATTATGGAGTTTCAAATCACTCTATTACTCTAAATGTTGGTGTTCCTGTGATGTTATTGGGATATATTGATCAGTCATCGTGATTATTCAATGGTAAAAGGTTGATCATCACCAAAGACTTGAAATCGAATTATTGAAGTGTTTATTCCAAGAATGATGTTGACAAGTAGAGAATGATTAAAGATTCTAGTTTATGATGATGATGGACAAATAACAAATGAAGCGAGAAATTTAGTGTACACATAAGTTTTTCGTAATTTGATTTAATACGTTATTAAATGAATTTTTATTTAATTATTATTTTTTGTTTATTGGTCTTATGTATCATTTAATTATTATGTATCGGTTGTTTTTTCAATTGTTAGAAATATGATACTGCAAAAAATATTTCATAGATGCTTTTTTTTTTTGCTTTTCGGAAAGGTGGAGATGAACCCAATGTGGCAGCAAAAGGAACTAAGGAAATTTTGCAAGGCAAGGGAATTCACATCACTGTTTATTCTCCCTTGGGTGCAAATAATATATTTTGGGGGTGACAACAGAGTTGTGAAATGTGATATTCTAACTTAAATTGTCAAATTCAAAGGAAAAACCATTGCTCGGATTTTTACTTTTAAAGTGCATCAGAATGATGAAATTAGATTCTTTCTTTTGAAAATGAATGTTCAAGTTAGATAATCTTTAGAAAAAATATGTACTAATTTTTTCGTCTCCCGGTGAATGTGCTCATTCTACTGTATCTCATCAGGGAGTGCGGGTTGACACATAAAGGTATTATCTTTGTATTATATAAATTTGGCCTTTTTACCCAAGTAAATTCTCATACAATGAAGAAAAAATATGAGAAAATATGTCAAGTTTTCAAGATTGGATAATTCTGCAATTTGCAGGAAAACTGGCATGCATCCTGGCTCCCGAGACTCTTTCATAGAATTCCAACAATTTCTCCCGCTCCTCAAAAGCCCACAGGAACGGTTTGGGGTCAATCTTTTAGGAATAGGGTTACATAGTTATGGTTCTTTTCCATCAACATTTAATTGAATTCAAGACAAGTTATTACAAATACAAGAGCGGGCGGCGCATTGTATGAACCAGCGTGCGGACCGTGTGAATCATCAATACAATACTTGATTCACACTGTTTTCTACCATATGTAGTTCAATTTCATTGTTTTTACTTAACTTAAGAGTTAATCTCGTTTCATAGGTAGCAAGGATAGGAAGAAGGGGTTCAATAAAGGCTGCTGTGTAAATAACGGTTACTCTATAGCTTGCTATATGCAATGTAGTTTGTACCGTCACAAGTTGTTGTCTTTAGTGTGAATTGCAGAATTGTATGTTCCTTGGTTTTAACATTATTATTTTTTGATGTACATTCTATTTTCTAAGAACCATACATGCTCCAACATCATTATATCCAGATGTGCTAAAAAATATACTAGCATAGTTTAAAAAAAAAGTAATCAAGGCCACACAGAAGGTGGTGGATAATCAAAGAGATTTCTCATGTTTTTAAACTGACATTGCATAAGGAAATTAAAGGAAAATGTCCCCTTAAGTACATGCTGCATACCAAGCAAATTGTATAGTATCATTATATTTCGTGAAATATTCATATCAACCAAATTGTACAATATCATTATTTTTCATGGAACATTTATTAGTGCGATGGAATAAATTTTTTACTGGAGTCTCAAAATATTTGTACTGTTTGATTGTAAATATGATATTAACACTAACAAATTAAATATTACAGTATAGACCGTTCTTTTTAATTATCCGTGCATCGCATGGATACTAATACTAGTTTAATAAAGAAAGCCAAAAAACAATTCTTATTAGAATATTGAAATCACAAAATCGTCAAAGTACAATCCAAATGAAGTAAAGAACAACTTCAAAACAAGTAAATAACAGTAAAGAAAGAATTCCAAGAAAATACACGTGACTTCACACTATAATAAAAAATGACCTATATTTTTAAGTTTTACTCTATCTAGCCTATATCGTACATATTTTGAAAGCATTAGCAAATTTAAAATTTGTATTCTTACAACCATTGCTTCTAAAAGTTATGGAGTTAAATTTGTGTTCTCACAACCATTGCTTTCACTGTCTCTTCTTCTCACATCTTACATATGCTTCAAGGGGACGTATATTTTCTGCTTCTCCCCCTGTTTGCAATGTTAGAAAATTGAAGAGTAGAAGTCCACAATTGAAGGCCATTCAAAGCTTTGCTTTCGAAAATAGAATTTTCTTGAGTTTGTTAGTTATTTGGATTGGGTGTTGTTCCAATTGATTGAAAATATCAAAAGGAGTTCAAAATTTAAAATTGAAGTGATTTGGAGTAGATTTGAGCAAGATTTGAGTTAAATTTCAGAAAAAACGCAAGGTAGAAGACGAAGTCAATTTTTTGTATAATAGTGTATATGAGTGTATAAACACATCTTATACACTATTACACACTTTTATACACCTTGATACAAGCGTCTGTAGACGAACTTCTTCCCCGATTTTCAGTTACAAATTCAAAACCAGTCCAAATCTCCACTAAATGACTTCAAATTTTATATACAACCTCCGTATACTATTTCTAACAAGTCCAAATAACACTCACTCTAAATTTCTCACAAAATCAAATTCGAAATTTAAACCCACATATTTAAGCTCGTTAAAAATCTAATTTTCACCACCCAAATGGATTTAGTTTGTTGAACTAATAATTGAGTCATAGTTACTGATTCAAAAATTATCTTAAAAGCCTAAGCAATCTTTTTAAAAAATTAAATAGTAATTTCAAGAATCTATTGGAGTTGAATGTTGCGTATTAGCCTATTATTTTTGGGCTAGTTAGTTGTAAATTGAAATATGAGCTATAAAATTGAAAAGTAGGAAGCCCAGTTGTTCTTATGTGAAATTTTCCCTATTATTTTTGGGTTAGTTAGTTATAAATTAAAATATAAACTATAAAATTAAAAAACAAGAAGCCTAGTTGTTCTTATGTGAAATTTTTCCAAAAGTAAACTAAGGTGATATTCTAACCTAATTCATGAAGAGTTTGGAATTGGAAAAAAAATACGTCAAAATTTCACAATTTTCAACATACTAATCTTAGGTTAGGCGTGTTGTGCATAAATTCTATTATCAGTGAGTATAAAAATTTAAAAATTGCACAAATATTATTAAATAATATATTTTAGCTGCTAAATATAAAGTTTCCCAAAAGTAAACTAAGGTGATATTCTAACCTAATTCATGAGGAGTTTGGAATTGGAAAAACAATATGTCAAAATTTCACAATTTTCAATATACTAGTCTTAGGTTAGGCGTGTTGTGCATGAATTCTATTATCAGTGAGTATAAATTTTTTAAAAATTGCACAAATATTATTAAATAATATATTTTAGCTGCTAAATATAAATTATAATATAGTATAGTTCTTAAAATAATGTATGCCAATTCTATTTAGTTAACTCGATAAAAGAATAAATTACGCCATATTTAAATCACCAAAAGTAATTGTAGGCGTATAAATTTTATTAAAATTAATTCCATAAAGGAATTTGGATTATA
>MDKH01201506.1:0-17189 GCA_005239495.1 Nicotiana undulata | reverse complement strand
ATATATATATCAAGCCCACGAAGGGTATATCATCTCAACATTCGGCTCTAGGCCCATACTCATCCAGAATTACTAGTCTCCTCACAACACTCTCATTATGTAAACAGCTCAAATAATGGCAATGCATGATAAATCAATGATTTCTGAGACTGAAATATGAATACATGTATAATAACAGGACTGAGCATGCACAAGTAAGGTTCACAATAGAAGCAACGGTAACGGACCATTTTCAGTCTCCACATATAGACATGGAGTCTTATCATTTATACCTGTTATGTTTTCTTTTAGATTCTACGCATCAATAGCCTTCACAGTACCGATATCATGGTGGAACAACAGCTAAACCGTGCCTGGGAAAAAGCTGGGCCACAAGAAATCAACCAACACTCATATGCCCGTCACTTGGCGAGTGTATCATAGTAACTATCATCAATTAGCATGTATATTGGGGTTTTGAACCCCTCAGTTCCAAGGTTGAAGCCGTTACTTACCTCGAAACCGGCTAAACACTACTCCGCCGGGCCCTTTCCTCGAGAATCGGCCTCCAAACGCTCCGAATCCACCAATAACCAATTACATAGTGTTACAATGTGCTAAGGAAAAATTCCCAAACAAAAATCTAGCAAAACTACTAAAAATCCTGAATTCGGTCAAAACCCGGCCCTCGGACCCACGTCTTGAAAGTCAGAACTTTTCACAACACTAGGTTCCTTGTCTTTTCCCGAGTCTAACCATACCAAGAACACGAAAATCGGACCTCAAATGGTCCTCCAATTCCCCCATTCTTCTTCTCTTAAACCCAAGCCCTAACCACCATTTTTCTACTGTTTTTACCAAAGATTTCAACCTAAAATCGTTCTTAATGCACAATATAACGAGTTTTGAGTCCAAGAAACTTACCTCCTTGAAGAAACAACGAAATCCCTCTTCAAACCCCTTCAAAACCTCCAACCCGTGTGGAAAAATGGTGGAAAAAAAACACTAATTTCACGAAGGCTGCCTTTTATAGGTTCTGCCCAGGCATTTCCGCAATAGCGATGCCTTTCTCGCACTTGCGACTCCGCAAGGGCGACTTATCAACCGCTCCTGCGACTTCTCACTTAAGTTGCCCAGCTCCTGCACCCGCGATACTCTTCCCGCGCCTGCGACATCGCAGGTGCGGACCTCCATCCGCCCTTGCGACCTCTTTCGCACCTGCGGCCTCTTTATCGCAACAGCGGGCCCGCAGGGGCGACATATTGACCGCACCAGCGGTTCTTCACTTAAAACCCAGAGCCCGCGCCAGCGACCCCATCCCCCGCACCTGCGACCTCGCAGGTGCGATCTTCATTCCGCCCTAGCGACCAAACCTCGCACCTGCGCCATCCTTATCCCGCCTGCGATATCTGCACCTGCGGCCTAAGCATCGCAGGTGCGATCGCACCAGCAACAACAACTTCAGCTGCATATTTGGGTTCAAACTTTCCGTTTAACACCCGAATTCAAGCCCGAGCCCCTAGGGACCCCAACCAAACATACCAACATATCAAACATGGTTATTCAAACTTTGTCGAGCCATTAAAACACAAAAAAGAACATTAAAACCACTAATTCTCCTCCAATTCAAGCCTATGATTTCCAAAAACTTCCGAAACACGCATTTGATCAAAAACCCAACCAAACCATCTCCGAATGACCTAAAATTTTGCGAGCAAGTCCAAAATGACATAGCGAGGCTATAGCAACTCTCGGAATCCCATTCCGACCCTCGAATCAAAATCTCTCCTATCAACCGGAATTCGCCAAAATACTAAGTTCGCCAATTCAAGCCTAATTCTACATCGGGCATCCTAAAAATATTCTGAACACACTCCTAAGTCCCAATTCACCTAACGAAGCTATCTGAACCATAAAATCCGCATTCCGAGGTCGTTTACCAATAAGTCAACTCCAGGTTGACCTTTCCAACTCTAAAGCTCTTGTTAGAGACTAAGTGTCTCAATCCACTCTATTTTCACTCCGAACCCGAACCAACCAACCCCAACACTTCATGAACAGTCTAACCAAGCTACTACAAGACAGAAATAAGGGAATAGATGCGTATACCGCGTAATGACGGACCGGGTCGTTACAGTGTCTTGCCTAACTTTGGTGAGGGATTAGGTATTTCCTGCTATGTGTTATGTGTTTATCATGTTCAATGTATAGGTGAGCTGACGAGTACCAATGCATTGTGAGTCTAGCATGCCCGTGAGTCTATTTTGATAAAATTTAGTTATTTCTTCAATGTTCATTATATTACGTGATTTCCTCTACTTGAGAAGTTGATTGTGGTTGATGTACTGGTTGTAGAGATTATGAAATGTTGGTTCAATTGAGAATCCAAGTATACAGTATATATATTGAGTTGATTGGTTATAGTTGAGACCCTTGTCGGGCATTTATTGAGATATTGACTGATATCTTCCCCTTGCCGGGTGATTTGAACTGTATTTTTCCCCTATGCTGCATTCCTTGCCATACACATTGTCTTGCATTGGTGAGGAATAGTGTAAATCACGAAGGGTGATGCCGTGCAATATTTACATTCATTGAAAGCACGAAGGTTAATGTCGTGCCATATTTACATTCATTGAAAGCTCGAAGGTTAATGTCGTGCCATATTTACATTCATTGAAAGCACGAAGGTTAATGTCGTGCCATATTTACGTTCATTGAAAGCACGAAGGTTAATGCCGTGCCATATTTACGTTCATTGAAAGCACGAAGGTTAATGCCGTGCCATGTTTACATTCATTGAAAGCACGAAGGTGAATGTCGTGCCATGTTTACATTCATTGAAAGCACGAAGGTTAATGCCGTGCCATATTTACATTCATTGAAAGCACGAAGGTTAATGTTGTGCCATGTTTACATTCCTTGAAAGCACGAAGGTTAATGTCGTGCTATGATTACATTGATCACATCATACATTGCATGGCGAAAGAGAAAGCGAAGCACGAAGGATAATGCTGTGCCATGATTTACATTGATTATTCCATGTTTTGCATAGTGAGGAAGAGAGTAAAAGCATGAAGGGTGATGTCGTGCCATTATTTACTTTCCTGGCATTTGTACTTGTCTTTACTTGGTACTTTCTATTAAACTGCTTCTTATCTGCTTTCTTATGATCAATATACTGTCATATCTCACTTGTGATCCCTTTAACTGCTCCCGTTTCCCTAATTGTCTCCTTATTTCTTGCGTTGCTATCTGTGTTATATGTTGTAGGATCGGACAGGTGTACATCGTTGCTAAGTCTAGCCTCGTCACTACTTCGGCCGAGGTTAGGCTCGGCACTTACTCAGTACATGGGGTCGGTTGTACTGATGCTACACTGCACTTCTTCATGTTGTGCAGATCCCGCACCCGGACCCTGTAGACAACACTGAGGGAGTTTCCTTCAGTCCACTTCAGAGGCTTCAAGGTATACCGCCGACGTTCGTGGGCCTCCGTGTCTCTTCCGTCTATGAATCTTCTATTGTCTTATTTATTCTATAGCTCCGAAGACAATTTTGTACCTTTCTTTCTAGACTTTGTATTTAGTACTCCATATAGAGTTCGTGAGTTTGGGACACCCCGATTTTGGGATTATGCAACGTTGTGTACTTTACCGTTTCATTAAACCTTTCGGATGTTTATTACATTTCTATTGTAAGCATTTTTAATCGTTTGTTATTTCCGTTATGTTTTGAAAGGTATTACCTTTACTACTATTGACATGAGTTGAAATTTGTTTGATTTATTGCATACGTTGGTTTGTCTAGCGGGTTCAACGTTAGACGTAGTCATGGCCAGAAGGTGGGAATTCGGGTCGTGACAACTTAACCCCTTCAATTAAGGGATACCTATGTTGATTTTACACTGATTGATACTCAGTCCCTTAATTATTGGTTCCTACCTTATTTACCATTTGTTTTCAAACTATATATATGCAGTACTATTTCATTAAGCAACATACGAACTAATCTGGTTCAATAACTCTCTCCCTCACAATTAAAACTCTCTATTCTCTCTTCTATTCTACTTGCTACTACTCTAAGTTAGTCGGCTGCAAGCCAAGGATAACTACTGTGCATCTCCTATTTTTCTGCTTTGTGTTACTTCTTTCTTCACTTCACTGGTATGTCCTAATTCAAATTTCAGTTCTCAAACCAATATGTTTCTATTACTGTTGCAATTCATTGTGCTTCTGATATGCTTTTACTTACTATTTTGTTGTTCAATATGTAACTAGAATCCTGAACTCCATTCACATGTTACGTTATACTCTATTTGTCATAATCAATATGTCTTTATGTACTTGATACATGTTCTATGTAAATCTTCATTCCTATGTTTGGTACATTAGTTTGATTAGGGTATACTCTACAATCTTAAACTATTTGGTCCCATTATGTTAGTCCAATCCTATACCCTACTGTATCCCCAATCCCCAGAGTCCTTAGGAACTTCTGATTGTGTATTGCCTGCTACATGCCTACCCTCACATGCTCTATATTTGTCCCTCAAACCCCATTACCCCTGCTTGTGGTTGTTGGACTATTCTTGGTCTTTTGTGTGATGTTGGACTTGTTTTGGTCCTGACATTGGTGTTCATGCTCTTTCAAATTATTTTCATCAGTTAAACTTTTGTTATGAAAACTATTTCAATTAAATCCCTTTTCCAAAACTGTTTTCCTACTCAAAGTTTTCAAACTTTGTCAAGCACTCTCACTCTACTCTTAGACCCCTTAAGTTCTGCCCCCTTTGTGTGAGCATTATTTTGGGACCCTTGAGATCCCTCTGAACTTTGACACACTAAGGCTGGCCATTCCACACTGCATTTACTCTATCTTGGCTATGAAATCTGGGTGTGAGCATTGCCCGGGATCCCTTGAGGTCCTTAGCAAACTCTGACACACCCGGATTGTGAGAAAGGCTGTGAAATAATACTTGGCATTGAGGACTTGGAGACTTGGGCCTATACTGTAGTTAACTTCTTATTTTCCTTATTTCAATTATGTAATTCATACCCATTGGTCTGTAATAATTATCTGTTCTGGGGATGGATAGTGAAAATGGGAAGGTGATATTGATGTTGTAGTGTAATCAAGGGTAGAAACCATGCTACCTAGGTTTATTTTCTCTATGCGCAATAGCAGCCATGTTTAGGTACAACATATTCCACGCATGCCATGCATTAGATATCATGCTACATAGGATCCATACATGTACTGTTTTCAGCATCTCATCATCTTTTAGAAATCCTGCCTCTAAAGTAAACATTAACATAAACGGTCGTTATGTGATTCTGTATGTCTTGAAAACAGTCATAAATCTTGACCAAAAAATGTGTTAACATCAGTTGTTATTCATGCAAAATATCATGCTACAACCACTGCACACTTAGAAATCCTGCTTTAGGTAAACAACATTAAAACAAAAAATGTACTTCTTCCCACTCTGAAACTGTGCATAACTTGGCATGAATTTAGAAATCCTGCTCGTAAGTCATTCTGCATATCCTTGCATTAGAAATCATGTTCTAGGATCACAATCGTCTAATTACGCTGGTCCAGTTACTATGTATGAAATAGTCACCCTGATCCAAAAACTGGTAATAAATTCTTATATGTTCTGCGACACTTAGAATCACATGTCCTTAGGTATAACAATCTAAAAATGTTAACAATTATGAACAACCGTTGTATATTAACCCATGCCTAGGCAAGCCTTAGGTAATCAACTTAAATAATAAAAACTGGAACTGCCTCTTGTGACTATTGTTTAACTGTCAGCATGTTTAAAACCAGTAGGCAAAACTGATTAGGACTTCCTCTCTGAGTTATAAATTTGATTTTGTTGTTATCACTTAGATACCATGTCTAGGATCTGAATTTGGACCTTAATTGTGTATAAGTCGTGTTGTTTATGTGTACTATTTGTGGAGGTGTACCTGAGCCTTCTATTTGTTTTTCATGCTCCCCTTTAATTGAAGTCATGTCTGTTTTATTATATGTCGCCTTAGTATTTTTACCTTTAAAACCTGAGGGTCTGCCTAGAACCCCCTTATAGGATAGAAGTCCTAAATTCCTTCGGGACTAATAGGAAGGGACGGGTAACAGCATGCAATAGAGGTCGAGACCAACACTCGCTTTAATTACCTTCACGGGGTGGGAAAAGGTAGATATGGATATGATGACCGGTGCGCTAATACCATGTGTAGCCCCTCTTTGAGGAGTGTCATACCGGGTATTTCATTGATGTGATCCATATTACAAACAAACCTAGGATACCCCTTTACTCCCATAAACCCGCTTAGATTATAATTCTTTTCAAAATCTAGCTTTTCCATTAACTGTTTCCAAACCTATGTGTACTTAGACCTAAATCCCCTATTATTTGAGCCATATTTGTTTATTTGCTAATTGTACAAAAATTCACAAAAGCTATTTGGCCGGGAACCACACTTGTGGATCCTGAGGGGTGCCTAACACCTTCCCATTAGGATAATTTCAAGCCCTTACTCTGTCTCTGGTTATCAAACGTAGTTTTAAATGAACCCCCTGATAGGTGCCCTAACGCACCTCAAAATTGTTAGGTGGCGACTCTTCAAAAATTGCAAACCCCTTTCCCAAAAGGAACGAGTTGTCTCAACCAATGTCATAAACCCTTTTAAACCGAGCCCCGAAAGGAGTGCCTGGGGAAAAAAGGGGGCGCGACAATAACTGCCATAATCAATTCAAAGGCTTCTCACTGGCTGTATGTACATGACCCTTTGGATTCCCCTCTGTCACGTTTCACGTCGATCGCTTTATACAACACGGGTGAAGCAATAATGGAAGCATCAAAGGATAATGAATTCAAATCGTTTCTTGGAATGAAAAGACAAGAAACGCGATGACTACATGTATACGGTCAAAATCGGGCATGACCAATCTTGAGGTATCTTACAACGTCGGAAATAGACCCAAGGTGAAAATCCGAGACGAGTTCCTCGAAGGGTGATACCAAAGTATCGACACTCCTCGAAATAAGGAAAATATCAGAGCCCATCACAGAAAGGCGTGGGACTCCTGGAACTTGTGGCTAAAGCTGACAAACGCCTACAAGACAGTACACGTCCGTACCAGACCATTAAATAGTTGTACGAGCTATTCGCTTTTGTAATAAATGCTTATGTACTATGTTGTTACTCCCCCTCCTATATAAAGGGGACCCTTATCATATTTTGCGCACATGATATTTAATACAAGGAACAAGAACATTCTATGCTCTCTAACTCAAACATCCTCTATTGTCTCTTTACTTATTTATTAATTACATTTATTGTATTTCATTGATTGTTCTTTATTTATTATTCATCATTGATCATAAATAGCCTCCTTCGAGGCCAACAGAACTGTTAAAGCTTCATCGACCGTTCATCATTCGCCCCGAGCCTCGACCTCGAGGACTCATCTTAACCAGCTCAGAGCCCCCGAAGGCAGTATGGTTTGCCTATTTTCAATTTCATATCATTCTTACCTCATTTATTTCACTCACACGTAGCATCTATTGCTTAACAACTAGCATTAAAATAAATCACATATTTTTAGAACCACACAATTCAAATTTAATTGTAATTACTATTTTCAAGCTAAACTGAGGTGTAAGTGACTTACTAGTTAAGATGAAACAGAAAAGGTTAAGTAATGAGGCAATGAACATCAATAGCAGGAAGTGGCAGTGCAGATTTTTGGCCTTGGCTTCCAACCGGCCAGGAATCAAAATAGAATATAGTAGTATAGAGTATAGAGTTTAGTAGTGAAAGTAGCTTTCGAGTTCTTTGTCCTGTTCTAAGGGGAAAGAGGGAGGGGTTTAAATAGCCTTAGACTAGGGTGCATAAACATGGAAATAATTAATCAACTTATTCAAGGAAAACTCAGAATATTATTAAGGCAAGCCAAGACGAACAATACATGAACGTGTATCACAGTAATTAGGGAATCAAAATAGGTATGTGAATCAAATATTATTTGGTAACAATTAAGGCAAGAGCCATAAACAGATAGACAGAATCAGTAAGAAAAATGAAATAAGAATCGGAACCCTAATTTTTAGGGTAAGTAAAATTAGTCAGAATAATCAAAGGAAAATAATATGCATATAGACATATATAGGAAAATATTGAAGAAAACACGTTAACAAAATAAGAATCATAACATATCTGAGTCCTAATTTTAGGAAAAATAAACTGGTCAGCAAATTCACAAAAATCGCAATAGAACGCATATGGACGGATATAAGGGAACATTAAAGGAGATACTCAACAAAAATAGAACCAGAACAGATCTTAAAAGATCAGAGCCCTAATTTTAGGGCAAATAAAAATTAGACATAAAACTTTTAACGAAAAATCGCAAAAATGTTTATAGATAGATATGCGGAGACACACAGAAGATTTTTAAGAAAAAACTGAAACAGATCTTAAAGATCTAATCCCTAACTTTTAGAGTAAATAAGGAATAGGGAAAATCCCAGAGATTCGTACCCCAAAAAGATGCAGAATGAACATAGATGAAAAAAAGAGAAAGTTCGAACTGGATTTGGTCCCAAAACGGGGAAATCGGCTTGCCATGTTATGCAAGCCACTAAGTTATACCATAAAAAAGTAACCAGTAGCGAGATAGGGCCAATAAGGTAAGAAGATCCCTGATTGATTCCATACCAGGTTGGAATCGAAGGGAGATTAAGGTGACGATGCCTAGGGTTTCAGAGGAGAGGAGAGGAGGGAGTTCAAGGGAGGCCGTTTGGTATGAATGGCTAGGGTTTGGGGGGATGGTGGTATAATTAAAAGGAGGATTAAATGATGGCCGTCGATCTTGAGAGATCAACGACTGAGATAAAAAATTAGCCATGCGGGTATTTAAGTGGGTATTGGGATCGGGCTAAGGGATTTGGGCCAGGGGCATTGGGCTGGTATTCTTAGGTAGTTGGGCTGGGGTAATTGGGTTGGCTTAGGTTCGAAAATGATTAAGGAAAATGGGCTATTATTTAAATACCCAATTAAATTAATAAATAATTCGTAAAAAGGGATAAATATATAGTAAGAATATTATTTGTGCATAAAAATGGTTAATAAAAATTATTTAGCACTATAAAAAGTATAAAAAGTTATTTTTACCATAAATAAAGTAATTATAAGTATATATGGGCTATTATTGCAAAATGTGCAATTTTAGTCTTTAAGATGCAAATGTAATTATAACAAATGCACCAAACATATTTAGAACCTGATATGGGTGTAAATGCTGATGTTAGATGATAAAATCATCATAAAATAATTTTTGATGCAATTAATGAGTATTTACCTAATAAAATGTTGGAATAAATTAATTTAAAAATCTTTTACAATTATAGAAATTTAGGAAAAATGCTTGTATGTGTTTATAAATCAAATGATGATGCATATGTACTATTCTGAATGTATATATGTATATTTAAAAAATATGAGGGAGAAATTGGGTATCAACACTCACCACAAGAGATCCTAGCATAAAATCACATCACCATAATGCCTATGAGCCACTGTATTCCCTCTTAAGCACCCCAAAGTACCGCAACCGAGTCACCCACTCTGGAGAGACCTTCTGCAAATCTAAAGCCATTTCCTTCACCTACATGATGCTGAAATGTAAAATCTATAATGATATAGGAATACCACAAGCCTCTACACCATCTAATGCGAATCCCAGATTCTAGCCATACAAAAATCCTGAAAATTCCCAATTGCTACATATATGTCTTGAATCCCTTAGAACATTCTCGAGAGTCATCACTCTGCTCAAATCTCAATCGCACTGCCCAAACGGGCTGAACGACCTGTGCCCATTAGCACAACAACACCCAAGGAAGTAATTCATACCTCTAAGCAACCGAGTGAATCCCTTTTCTTAGTAAATGCCATCCATCACGCATAACAAACCCAAATCATTCCAAGACTTCCATATATCCATAAGGTGTACTACACCAAGCATCAACAAATTTCCTTGCTTATGCCATCCTTAAAACTAGCCTCTACAAGTCATAACAGATACACAAGTATGCATCAGATCGAAACCAATACAACACATAACTATAAAAGCAGATTGTCGATATTAGACTCCCCCACTTGGCTCAAAGCATATATCAAAATACTCGATAACTCACAATGCCCATATTGTATTACTGTCATAATAACGCAATGAGATTCAACTAAATCCTTCATAAGCTCATGTAACCCAAACCATATAATACCTCAAATCATCTGCTAAGCCCGCATTCATCCTCGTGACCGTCATGTCAACTTTCTCAACCAATACAAACTCACATTGTAACACCTATAAGCCACTGGTAGAAAAGAAACTCTCCACAAAACACCATAAGGATCACATATCCGTAGACCACCCCGCAAGAGGTAAACCACCTGCTTAGACTCAAACTAACATCTCTCAATACCCCTTCACCACCACAACTACTACGCAATCACTTAAGCTTCCTGAGTATGAACTCATCAACAAGACACGAGCATCTACTTCACTCCACAAATTAACAACATGAAAGATCCCTCAATACGATCATAACTCGAGACTATACAACACATCAAGAGAGAAATCAAGCACACAATAGTCCATTTCAAATCTCAAGCGAACTCCTATTGTCACATTAAAACCATATGAAGACATCCCGCAATCACATCATACTCATCATATGGCCATCCAACCTCTCATCGAGCCACCAGTCCCACTTATAGGGACACCAATGGACCTAAAAGTCCTAAAGCACTTGCTCACACAATTGAAACTACCGAGCCTAGGTTCCGGTCCAGACCCGGCCTCAAGTCCTCTAGATGGACCATCACCAAATACAAAAAATACATCTCGCACCTTATCCATGGAATCCACAAGCCGTCGATGCACACCTGATACCGAGCGCTCACATATGCAAAAAAGTGAGTGGAAGGAATTCAAAGAGATACACTTCAAGTTGAACCAATGTCGCTTGATAAGGAAAGAATAATGAAAAGTTTATCCTAAATGCCCGGTAGCTTCTCGAAGATAGGTATGGACATCATCATACCGATCCGCAAGACTCTACTAGATACTTGCTCATGACTCGTAGAACCTATGAACCTAGAGCTCTGATACCAACTTGTCATGACCCAAAATCCAACTAGTCGTGATGACACCTAACCCAAGGTGCTAGGTAAGCCAATTAGCAACTTCAAATGAGATCTAATGAGAAAAATAAATGATGAAGTAACTGAACTTTTATACAACTTCCCTGGGAATGGTAGTACAAATCATGAGCTTCGAAGATTTAGTGTTTACAAAGCTGGTATGGAATAAACACATCTTATGTTTGAAATGTACATATACAGATATAAATCTAAAGCTACCATGAACTGGAGCCTGCTACAACCTGAACGTAGGTATATCAAAGCTAGCTTCCGCCATACACAACAACATCAACATCCAAAATCAGCACGCAAGGTGTAGAAGTATAGTATGAGTACAACCGACCCCATGTGCTCAGTAAGTAACAAGCCTAACCTTAGGTTGAAAGTAGTGACGAGCTTAGACAACGGTCTGATTCCAACACCAATAGTTAAGAACAACATGTAACAATATAATAAAAGTAACACAAATAATAACTCAAAGATATGATGCTCAACTCGTTCATAGTTATGAAAAAATAGGCATGCTTTTCAAATATAACAGTTAAACCCAAATCTTTTGCCGAAATCACCATAAAAAAAACTCTGATTTTCCCCAGTACTTTCAACAATAGATAAGATATTTCATTCTCAAATAGCATGAGATACGTACATCTATATGCCCACATGTCAATGTGCATGTGAAGTCATGAATTTCACTCACACTCAGCATGTTCATTCACTAAGAACGCTCAGTCAATCAACACTGTACGAAACATGAGCTCACTACTAGTATGTTTGACTCCGGAGGGACGGATCCTGTCCAAGCGCTAATAAAACCTGTTGTGGCGCACAACCTGATCCCATCATGAATAAATAATACCTGCTGCGACATACAGCCGATCCCATCATGAATCAATAAAACCCATTATGGCATGCATCCCGATCCCATTATGAATCAATAAAACTTGTTGCGACGTGCAACTTGATCCCATCAATATCACTCATAATCAGGCCCTCGTCCTTAGATCAGTCCTCAATATCTCAATACTCTCGAGCTCACAATCTCATGCCAATCATCCCAAACAATAATAATATGATGTGTCAACAATGATAACAGAGATTGAGATATGATATGTAAATGGATAAATATGACTGAGTATGTAGTTGCAATTTAAGTAAATAACTCAACAGCAAAAATGGCCTCAGTGGGTCCCAATAGAATAAGTATACAGCCTAAACAAGAGTTTAACATGGATCACAGATCAATTACCTTAGCACGTAGAGATTTCATGGATAAAAACAAGATTAGATAACTACACAATACCACAGAATCAACCGAGTCATAATTTACAAGGTGCATGCCTACACGCCCGTCAACTAGAATGTGTGTTACCTCAACACCAATACATGACACGTATATTCAGGGATTCATATCCCCATCACCAAGTTTAGAAGTGCTACTTACCTCTAGTCTCGTCAAATTTCACACCTTAATTCAAGGTTATGAAACGATCGAATGCAATGATAGTACCCAACAAGAGTCGGGGTCGATCTCCGCAAGGAGCTATAGATGGGAGTTAAGAGTATGTATTGTAGCGTGTGGGTTTGAATATTATAGTCGGGGTTTGTTTTTAAGTCTAATATAAATCTTAGATTGAAACGTTGAGAAATAAAACTAAAATAAAGTTCTTGTTATTTTTCAAGTTTTGTAAAAAGTCTAGGGCTATGACCATCACCTAGATGTTTGCCTAATGGGATATAAACCTTAATTCTTGTTTTATTGGTCGAGTTGTATTATAGCTATCAACACTCAATTACCCACTCACTACCTCTTGGTTAGAGAGTGATTTTGCCCAATTTGGCTTTCTCAAGTCCAAATGGGTATTGAAAAAAAATAGTTGATAAAAGCTCAAGTCGGGTTATTAGTACCTCTAGGTTGAACCCTTTAATTGGGATTATCAATCTATCGATTGAACCAATTTATTATTAGCCAAGTTTTCCTAAACTAAGTCTCTCTTTATCAAGTAGGGACCAAGTCAAATAGGCAAGAACTAATGTTTGCAACCCTTAATTCCACAAATTAAAGCAAGAACAAGGCTAAATAATAAGTACCCAACTATAAACAAATATTGAATTAATCACCCATAAGGTTTACACACTAGGGATGGGTCACAACCCCAGTAAAAATCTAGCTACTCATGCTTGAAATGAAAGAAATAGAAGAAGAAATGATAATTAAACTCATATTTCAAGATTAGAATGATAAACTATATGTTAAAATAGATCAAAATATGAAAAATTACTAAAAGAAGTAAAGGGAAATGGCTAATGTAGCAGTTGATGTCAAAAGTTGACCTAAAATTGTGAAACGTCTATTTGTACAGGGCTAGAAAATTTAGGTTAAAAATGCCCTTCAGGAGGTTTTGCGGCTGCAAAATTCCATGTGCAATCCCGCACTTTTCTTTAACTTCTCAGGACTGGAAGCCTGTAGCCGCATAATTCTGATCTGCGGCGGCAAGGCACTCTTTCTGTCATCCGCACTTTTACATGTGCGGCCGCACTTGATCTTCTGTGGTTCGCGCTTTTACTCCTGCTACCGCAAGGCACTTCTTATGGGGGCACATAATTCCTATGCGTTCCGCACTTTTGATGGACTTGGAATGCATATCCTCTGAACTTTGCTCCTGGCCCAGCTTTTGCGGCCGCACAATCCATGTGCAGACCGCACTTTGCACCAAACTCTGCTGGCTCTTCCTTCATCATCTACGGCCGCACATAATATTCTGCGGTCCACACTTTTGAGCTTCTGTACCTTTTTTGGCCTTGGGTTCAGATTACTCCTTTTTGAGTTGGATTTCATCTACGGAGTCCATCTTCCAATATTCCTGCAATTAAGCACATTTCATCAGTTTTTGGGAACACAATTAAACTCTTTTGGACTAAAACAAAATCTAAAAGGTGCTAATAAGTAGTCAAAATTCCCGCTTATCAACCTCGAACAAGCTGAATCCAATACCGAGTAAGCCTGACAATACAATAGAAATACCATCCCGCCTGTACTGACCTCCAAACGACTTGAAACTAGCCAAAAGCAACTCAAGAACATCAAATAATGCCAAAGGAAACAAACTTAATCGATAAAGGTCAAATCTTTAATCAAAAGCCCCAAAGTCAACCTAAAAGTCAAACTTAGGCTTGCATCACGGAACTCGAATCCAAAACGATGCTCAAAACTCAAATATTTACTTTATAAAATTTTAGACAAAAACCCCTGAATTCTCTTTTGAAATCATCAACCAATTGCAAAAAATGCAAATAGATTAATGGAATATAATGAAAACCGAGTAGAGAACACTTATCTCAATCTATATGGTGAAAATGGCCCGAAAAAATCATTTCAATCTAAGCTCCATAGCTCCAAATATGTGAAAATGGCTGAAACCCCCGAAAATATAGTACTTATAGTCACTGGACATCAACCATCGCGATCGCAGAACAACTTTCGCGATCGTGAAGAACAAAAGCCACTGCCACCAAAATGCAATACGCTTTCGCAATACTAGTCACGCAAACGCGATGACCACAGATGTCAAAGCTCCGCGAATGCGACCCATATAACGCGATTGCGGTAAAGAACTCTCCAGCTCTTAGTTTCCCAGTATCAACACTATGCGACCACAGTTCATCATCCGCGAACGCGATTCTCAAGTTCTCCTAGCTATGTGAACGCGTTCTTCTAGTTGCGACCGTGATGAAGAAAGTGCCCAGCTCCAGATTTCCTCTACGCAATCGCATCCCTATCTTCGAGATCGTGATGGACAATCGAGGCATTAGAAACCAACAAAAACCAGCAATGAAACATGAAGAAATATGGTTGCGAAAATCAATCTGAAACACGCCCGAGCCCCTCGGAACCCTGTCCGGACATGCTACCAAGTCCCATAACATAACACGGACCTACTCGAGGCCTCAAATCACTCGTAACAATATCAAAACCACGAATCGCGCCTCAAATCAAACCTAATAAGCTTTGAATATTTTGACTTCTAAAACTCATGCCAAACCATGTAAATTCAACCTAGAATGAACTCATATTTTGCACACTAGTCTCAAATGACATAACAAAGCTATATCAATTCCTCGAACCACAACCCGAGCTCGATTTCTACAAAGTCAACTATTGGTCAAACTTATGAACATTCCAAACCTTCAAATTTCCATCTTTTACCTATTGGTGTCGAAACCTTCTAGAAATATCTAAAGGCAAATCAGGGCATACGCCCAAGTCCAAAATCACTATCCGGACCTAACAAACCATCAAAATTCTAATTCAAGGTCAAATACAAAAAATTCAAACTTGGTCTGTCTTCCAACTTAAAGCTTCAAACATGAAATTTATTCTTCAAAACTGAAATACCTGAAAACCAAAACCGATGATTCACGCAAGTCATAATACATCATATGAAGCTGCTCAAGACTTCAAATGGCTGAACGGAATGCAAATGCTCAAAACGATCGATCGGGTCGTTACTGATTTACAAGTAGTGAAGTTGTTGTATGTATGAAATAAAAATCATTGGATAATTCTTTGCTCTAAATTCTATTCATTCTGTTGTAATTTCCAGAGAGAATGAATACAGTCAAACTTCTCTATAACAACATTCTCATATAATAGTCATTCATTATAAAAATCAAGTTTTTCTCGAAATTGATTTTTTATATTATATTTTACCTCTCTATAACAACTTGGTACCTATAAAAGCAACATTCATCTTTATAGCTGTACTTTCTTTGTAAAATTACCCCTCTATAACATCAATGTAGAATCTCTAATAAGATCACTAAAAATAAATTTAAAGAGTTTGACCTCAATCAGCTGCTATTTGGACCGAGATAGAAGATTCAATTGTTAACCTTTTAGATTGCTTTTAAGAAAAAGCTATTATGTATCCATTTGCTGAAATGTTTAGATACAAATCTTCGCTAATTCAAACGTTATATCACTAGTAAAAGCCTGGAATCTACAAAATAAGCTACAATTACGGAGTTTTTCCATCAATCTTGAAATAATTTACTCTTAGTAACTTTAAAATATATGCATTAGAGTTTAAATCTTTATAAATTAGTTACGAAATTATTAATAACTAGTTAATTTACCCGCGCTTTGCGCGGTCATGAAATATATTTATCAAGTTTACTAAATAATTAAATATATATACAAAAAAAATTAATAAAAAGTAGGATATCACAAATTTTTCAATATTAAAAAAATAGCATAAACAACAACATAATGTGAGATAATTGGGATATAATTAAAAAAGATTAAAGTAACAAATATCTCAAATTTACGTGAGCTTTCAATTAGTAGTTAGTTACATATTTTGTAATTTCCAATTTTTCATACCAGAGGAAGAAAAGAAAATTAGGTAAAAGAAGAAGAGAAAGAGGAAACACCTTTTTTTTAAAAAAGGAAAAATGCGGAAGAAGATGCAAATCTAAATTTCAACAGGTACGGTAAAATGGATAGAAATGTTACCACCTTCTTGCATATCATTTCTGCAAGAATTTTTTTCTTTGCACATTTTATAACAAAATAATTTGTGGTGTTTTTTTCTTATTAGTATTAACCTTTATTGCTAAAACGAAACTATGAATAATATGCTAGAGTTAGAATTTGTTAAGTATATTACACTATCATACGCCTGATAGAGGTAACTTCTGTAATGAAGTTCAAGCATTAATCTTTGGTAACTTCTGTTATGTAGTTCAAGTATTAATCTTTTTCACTGCAAATACATAACTTACGTTGGGTGCTTACTCTTATGGATCATATTGGCTAAGTTGTTCATAGATAAGGAATCTAGTTTTTATCTTAGTCAGATGAGTTTTTTCAACATCTATATGAGCGAAAAAACAAATTAAAGTTAAAAATATTAAAGCAATAACATAGTGTCACGACCCCAAATCCTAACAGGTCGTGATGACGCCTATCGTGGAACTAGGCTAG
>ML273940.1:57227-93741 GCA_005239495.1 Nicotiana undulata | reverse complement strand
GTAGGTAGCCTGTTAGATAAGAAACACAAAGCACGATTTAGATTCCATATGTTCTTATAACTTCGCTCTATAGCACGATCTATTAATTGAAAGAAATGTGACCATTCCTAAATGCCTCACAGCCTCCTAATTATAAGTGTGGTGCACAGCACACCCATTAGCATAGCTCTACTAGACACGACTTGTGGACTCCCTGGGGTACGACCTGCTCTGATAACAAGTTTGTCACGCCCCTAAACTAGGGGAGGCACGACTGGAACTCGATACTGTATTCGATCGAGTTAGCCATTAAACATACTAGCTAACTAAATTGGGGGCCCAACAGATCGAGCAGCACAACATCTGAAATACTAAGCCTGGACCGTTAAGGTCATGACCTGAATAACAATAATCCATATAAACAAAGGTAGACAAGCCAAAATAATAAAGTACTAGATGGCCTACGAGGCCGCGACCTAAGACATACATGCCTACACACATATATATACATGCCAAGCCTATGGGCTGGAGACTGAAAGTTGCAAAAAGAAACCCAGAATACTGTGTCCACAATAGCCTCTAAGAGTGTCATAAGCACCGTTGGGACAAGGCCTCGACTATACCCAAACTATACAACAAAAATAACCATCCTATGAAAGCTCCAGGAAGAGGTGGAGCTTACCAACTCACAGCTGAACCCTGAAATCCTAGCGGAGGGGTCGATCAGAGTCCCTACCTGGACCTGCACGCATGAAACAAAAATGCAGTGTCCCCAGGCAACACGACATCAGTACGAATGAAAATGTACTGGTATGTAAGGCAGAAAGTAGAACCATACATAGCTGATGTAAAAAGGGTAATAGAGATACCACCTGACACTGAAACTCTGATAGCCTCCATGGCTGACATCCGACCTCATAGTAATCAAATATGCATGGTATGCTCGTGTAATCGTATGTCGTGAATACATATATATTGATGCAAATGCATGACATACCCAACCAAATGCTAGCAATGGCGGTCTCTCCCGGTAGCTAACCGGTATCATATTGCCAACCTGTGGCTATCTGTACAATATATATAGTCTTTCGGGCAAATAGGCCCCTTACCTCCGATTATAGCTCGAAGTCCATGCATAATATGCCATGTATGATATGAACTTTGAATGCACATAATAGGCCATAACAAGAACTTAGCCAATCTTGGCTCATTGACACTCTTATTCTCATAATCTCATAATCACCTTCGTATCGCATACAAATGTCTCGTGGAACCTCATATGTTTTTTGAATAAGCTTGAAAACTTAACTCGACTTTTAGAAAGATAACTTAACTCTGAAGATGTTCATAAAAAGCTTAAGGTGCTTCACTTAGTCCTTATACCTGATTTCTTGATAATTAGTAAAAGCAAGTATTTCAAAAATCAAGTGTTTTAGTAGTTTAAACATAAAAATTATATTTGAGATTTTTGGAAATCGACGTATCACTTTAGAGATTTTAAAATACACTTTAACAAGGAAGAATGACTGATCGCAAATACTAAATGCCTTTATTTTTAAGTCACACAACCCAAATACGAATAAGAGTTCATATATATGGACATATAGTTAAGAAAGCCGACAAAATGACATATATAGATGTCGAATACCCTATTTAACCGAACGAGTTGAATATCAACCTAATAGCAGCATGAAACTACTTAAGCTACGATCCCAATGCCTTTCTCAGAAGGTCTTTCTAGCAATAGAATAGTAAAATACCACATTTGGCGTCTTAGGAATTTCCCATAATCTGTGCTAAAAGGAAGGACGGAGCTTAGCCTTAACATACCTTTCCAACGAACGTCCGAATGCCGGTAGTTCCTTCACGAACGTTGTTCCTTACGTCCTAAGCTTCGCAAACACTATATATATGCAGCTTATACGCACCTATAAACAGTTCATAATTGAGTTTAAATCGGCAGATTTTCCATATGACCCTAACTTGACGAAACGTCCGTAGAACTTTGTAAAACCGATCATAAAAGAGTCCGAAGATGATTGCCTTGGCAAACCAAGTATAAATCTTCAAGAAAAAGCAAGAACAACAAATTTCTATCTTCCAAAAATAGCTCCAAACACAACTAATAGAAGGGGAAAACGATTGCAAAGCGTATAGATTGCGTTTCTAGGCACGGGGGCAAACTTTAACGATAGAAATCGTTAAAAACACACCTTAATAACTCAAGAACACCATGGAACCCTCTCTTCAGTTTTCTCACTGTTTTGGGACGAAGATGAAATATTTTTGGGTCTTAAAAGTCGGATTTTCCGACTTATACTACTTCTTTGACCCGACCCGGTTCGCGACCCTTTTTCAGCCCGGACAGTCCGTGGTAAAACAGTCATAAGTTCTTACTTCGATGTCGGTTTGAGGTGAGGTGTTTTTGGTTGCAAACTAGACTCGTAGACCTTCGATTTGATAGGTTGTGGGTCCCATAACTCTTTATATATTGGGAGAAATGATCTGATACATTTGACCCAAAGTTTAGAAAAACATTTACGATAACTTTTGCCGACCTTTATTTCGCAACTTGCTTAACTCAAAAAATTAACATGTGACCAGTGTGATATTATAATACCTCATAACACATTATTCCTAGCATATTAGACACTCTTAGTCTTATCCCACAGGTGCAAGTTAACTCAAACCTTCCGAACGCGCGGGGTGCTACCCGAGTCATTTCTTTAACCACGAACCTTTGTTTAAGGGATTCCTTTGACCTAAAGCTTTAATTTTTTTCCTTGATATTACAATATATTTTCAGTCTTATTCTCCCAATGTGCTATATGCAATCATATATACCTTATATAACCACACCACTTTACGTATATTACGTAAGAGAAGAGGGAAAACAACACATGGGGTCTCACAAGATTGAAGAACTTGTTATAGATTAATGAAATATAAGTGAAATAGGATTAGGAATCGTTACCTATGAATCTTTTCTACAAAACCCAATCAAAATTGCCTATTCCTGAGCTCCAATTTGTTTTTAGAAGTTATGAAATTCAAACCATCGAAATTGGATGTTATCTGCCCAGTGTTGCTCCCATCTGCGATTTCCTAAACGCATCTGCGAGCCTAGCCGTCTAAGCCAAAAACCGCACCTGCGCATCCATTATCTCACCTGCGTGTCCGCACCTGCGGCTCCCATTCCTTAAGTGTGAAACACCAGAACCAGTAAAACTTCAGCTGGTGCTTAAGTTTAAATCTTCCCGTTGAGAATCTGAAACACAAACTCTGATTTTACTTGGGGAACGTTTCTCTCATTTTTATAATTTTCCCCTCAAAATCCTTGATTAGATTGAAGAACTTGTTATAGACTAATGAAATATAAGTTAAATAGGATTAGGAATCGTTACCTATGAATCTCCTCTTCACAACCCACTCAAAATCGCCTATTTTCGAGCTCCAATTCATTTTTAGAAGTTATGAAACTCAAACCCTCTAAATTGGATGTTATCTGCCCAGCGATTCTGCTTCTGCGGCCAATTGGACCACACTTGCGGTCCCCGTACCTTCGAAAAAGACATCGCATGTGAGAAAACTCATTAATTGGGTTGGGCCGCATTTGCGATCTCTAGGCCGCATCTGCGAGCCCAGTCGCCTAAGCCAAGAACAGAACCTACGCATCCTTTATCGCACCTGCATGTCCGCACCTGCGGCTCCACTTCCGCAACTGCGAAACACCAGAACCAGCAAAACTTCACCTAGTGCTTAAGTCAAAATCTTCCCGTTGAACATCTAAAACACACCTGAGGCCTCCGGGACCTCAACCAAACCTACCAACCAGTACTAATACCTCATCCGAACTTAGTCGAGTCTTCAAAACACATCACATAACACCAAAAGCATGAGTTATACATGGATTCAAGCCTAAGAACTTAGAAAATTTTGAGAATCTACAACTGATGCCGAAACACGTCAAAACTAGTCTGAATGACCTCAAATTTTACACACATGTAATAAATGACACCACGGACTTACAACCACTTACGGAATCCCATTCCGAGGCTGATATCAAAATTTCACCTATCGGCCGATATCGCCGAAATTCTAACTTTCGCCAATTCAAGCCTAAATCTACAACAGACATCGAAACACATTTCGGATGCGCTCCTAACCCCAAATCACTCACGGAGCTAACGGAGTTGACGGAATTCCATTCAGGATCCATCTTCAGACCGTTCCAACTACGGTCCGATTTCTAGAGCTTAAACAAATATTTAGGGACTATGTGTCCCAAAACTCACCGGAATTCACAACTAACCCCTCCGACAAGTCCCATAAGCATACATAAATGTGGTAAAAGTAGTTATTAGGGGATCAGGGTGCTAACTCTCAAAACGACCGCTCGGGTCGTTACACTTATACCAATGGAGATTTTCTTGTGGAGATTTATCATGCAAGTGCTTATTGATATATTATGCATGGTCCTTAGTTTCAGTTTGTTGTTTTAGGTTTCAAATAATTTTCATATTGTGTTTAGCAAGTTTTCTTTTTCCTTCTATCATCCAAGTATATTTTTCTCATCATTTTGTGAAAGCCTTGGATATTGCACATCTCGAAAGGAGTCCCATGTCATTCTTCAAGGTAAGAAATAAGAAATTTTCTCATCATAGTGGGATAGAGCATCCAAGAGTTGCAAAGTAGGGTGGAAAAGGACTGCCAAAGGATGAGAAGCCTCGATATTTGCTCAGTACCATTGGCTAGGAGCTTTAAGTTCTTGTTATTTGTTATGGTATTTTTCATCCGTTATTGAACGCTTAAGAGGTTATTGGTTTGAATTAAATGACAAAGAAAATCTCCATAAATTATATTTTTGTGAATTATTTCAGTAAATCAGTTTATTCTTCAAGAGTGCCATGATCGTGAGACTGATTCTTTCTCTTTTTAATGATATGTACACTGATCTAGGATTTTGGTACCATCTTGAGGCAGAGGAGGTGGTTAGAGCTATTGAAAGATTATGATATCACCATCTTGTACCATCCTAGGAAGGCCAATATTGTGGCCGACGTATTGAGTAGGAAGGCAGTGAGTATGGGCAGCCTTGCATTCATTCCAGTCGGTGAGAGGCCGCTAGTATCAGATGTTCAGACTTTAGCCAACAAGTTTGTGAGGTTGAATATTTTAGAGACCAGCCGTGTTCTAGCGTGGGGGATATGCTCCGCGCATGTGTCATAGATTTCAGATAATCGTAGGATTCATTCTTTCCCCTTGCAGAGTTCGCCTACAACAACAACTACCAGTCGAGAATTCAGATGGCTCCCAGTGAGGCATTATATGGTAGGCAGTGTTGGTCGCCAGTTGGGCGGTTTGAGCCGGGGGAGGCTCGGTTATTGGGTACATATCTAGTACAGGATGCCTTGGATAAGGTCAATATTATACAAGATCGACTTCACACAGCGCAGTCCAGGTAGAAGAGTTATGCCGACCGTAGAGTTCATGATGTTACATTCATGGTCGGGGAGAGGGTGTGGCTTCGGGTATCACTTATGAAGGGTGTCATGAGGTTTGGAAAAAAGGGAAATCTGAGCCCTAGGTATATCAGACCTTTTGAAATTCTCGAGGGGGTAGGAGGGGTGGCTTACATGCTTGCGTTGCCTCCGGGGTTATCAACAGTTCATTTAGTGTTCCATGTGTCCATGCTCTGGAAGTATCACGGTGATCCATCCCACGTGTTTGATTACAATTTTGTCTAGTTGGAAAAAGATTTGACTTATGAGGAGGATTCGATGGCTATTCTAGCCTGGCATGTTCGTCAGCTGAGATCAAATAGTTATTCTTCAGTTCGAGTGCAGTGGAGATATCAGCCTGCTGAGGCAGGCAGCTATCTTGGAGTCCGAGTCAGATATGCGGAGTAGATATCCTCACCTTTCACCAGTCCAGGTACATTTCTATGTCCGTTCGAGGATGAACAGTTGTTTTAAAGGTGGAGAATGTTATGACCCGATAGGCCATTTTATGTTTTAGAACCAAATTGTGTATTTAGAAATCTTTAGAACCTTATTCTAGCCTTTCTCGATTTGCATGCGTAGTCCAGGTATTGACCCGGAAGGGCTTATATGTTAAAAACTGATAAAAACAAGAATGTTTGCCTTGAAAACTTATTTTAGTTGACTTCGATCAACGTATTGAGTAAACGGACTCGGACTCATATTTTGATGGTCCCGGTGGGTCGTATTGAAATATGAGACCTTGGAATATGCCCGGAATTAAATCTCGAGGTCCCTAGCTCGAGATATGAATTTTTGTTGACAATTAAAAGTCTAAAAATTTAATGGTTTTTAGGAATTGATTAATGTTTTTCATTGTTGATATCGGGATTGTATTTTGGTTATGGTGCTCTGTACAGGTGCAATATAATGTTTATGACTTGTCCGTGAAGTTTGGTAAGAAAAGGAGTTAGTGTGACGTGATTCGAACATCCGTTGTGAAAATAGAAGTTTTAAAGCTTTCTTGAAAATTTCATTCGATTTGGTGTTCAATTCATAGTTCTAGGTGTTATTTTGGCGATTTTATCGCACGAGCAAGTTTGTCTGATGTTTTAGGACTTGTGTGCATACTTGGTTTGGATCCCCGAGGGCTCGAGTGAGTTACGGATGGGATACGGGATGTTTTGGACTTAAAAGAATCTGGTTTTCTGGAGTTTCAGTGCCTTCTGTTTTCCTTCTTCGTGTTCACAAAGGCACTCTTCTTGAACGCGAAGTAGAAACTGGGCTGGCTGGAATTTTCCTCCTTGCGAACGCGAAGGCTGGGTCGCGAATGCAGAGTGATGGGGGCTTCACCCTTCGCGAATGCGACCAGTTCAACGCGAACGCGTAGTGATAGGGACCTAGGGGAGGGGTCAGTCATCTCTTAATCGCGAATGTGGGTAAGGGCTCGCGGACGCGAAGGGCGGGGATGTAGCCTTCGCAAACGCGATGAGGGACTCGCGATCGCGTAAGCTTGGAAAGTTATGGTCTTCACGAACGCGATGAACATTGTCGCCCAATTATTAAACAGTCCCATTATGGAACTTAAGCCATGTTTTATAAGTTTCAAAAGCTAGACGGCCTAGAGGCGATTCTCTCAAGTTATGTTCTTCCCCAAAGTGTTGGTAAGTGATTCTAAACCACCTTCTTTCAATTTTCCATCACATTTCATAAATTTCCAACCCAAAATCTAGGATTTCCATGGTTGAAATTGGGGGTTTGGGTGGAATTAGGGATTTTTGAGAAATTAGGATTTAGACCTTAAATTTAGGTCAGATTTCAAAACTAATTGCGTAATCGGGCTCGGGGATGAATGGGTTTTGGTCTGAAACTCGAGTTTTGACCAAGCATGGTTGGGGTTGATTTTTGACTTTTTGGGGATAAGTATGGGAAATCAAAATCCATGCATTGTAATTGATTCCTTTAGCAATATTTCATGTTATTAAGTTAATTGTGGTTAGATGCGAGTGGTTTGGAGGTGGATTCTAGAGGATAAGCGGTAGTTGAGCTTGAGTGGCCCATGGAGCGAGGTAAGTGTTGTGCCTAACTTTGACTTGAGGGTTTAGGAACCCTTGCCTTAATTGCTATATGAAAATCATGTGAGCGGCGTATATGTGAGCTGACGAGTACTTATCTTTCTTGCCCGTTTCTTTCCCGTTGTTCTTATATTGTTTCTTTCCCTGCCTTGATTGTTACATGTTTTTCTTCTATTTCCATGTCTAATTGCTACTTGTTAGATACTGTTTTTCCTTTTTGAAAGTATTTGTTATCTCGTAGCTTCATTGTCTCCTATTACTTGCTTAAGTTGTTTTTATTGGTGCTTTAGTGATATTCTGGATTGGTCTCGTTGAGTAGTATTACTTGTGTAAGGCTTTATTGAGTACAAGCTTCCCATTTGCTTTGTTTTGAATTTTAAGTATTGTGAAGGGTTTGTGTTAAATTGTGAAATTTATGTACTTACTGATTAATGATATTGATATGGTGGTATCGGGTTGCACATCGCAACATGTGGAATAAGGGTGATATATTGAGGATGTATAAGGGTGAATCGATATTATACGGTGGGATCGGGTTGCACGCCGCAACAGGTGTAATAAGGGTGGATTGTGGTGAAATAAGGGTGGACTTTGATTGTGATTGTTGTGATATGGTGGAATCGGGTTGCACGCCGCGATACTTTTATTTATATTCTATTATTTATGTTATTAAGAGTAAATAGGGGGGGGTGTTGATATGTACGGTGGGATCGGGTTGCGCGCCGCAACAATCTATATGTTTATGCTTTTCTTTGAATGTGTTAGTTGTACGGTAGACTTGAATTGTCCTTAAGGATTGGTAATAGATGAACACTAATGAGTTACATTGGGTACTGTATTTATTTCTTGCAAGTTACTATTTTTACTTTATCTTGTCTTATTTTCTGCTTTTATTATTCACCGTATGCAGCTTATTTTGTGAGTGACCGTTGTAGCCTCGTCACCCCTTCGTCAAGGTTAGGCTCGGCACTTACCAATACATGGGGTCAGCTGTACTGATACTGCACTCTACACTTCCGGTGCAGGTTTTGGAGCAGGTTGTGGCTGATCGAGAGGTTGGTTGTAGACTTCACAGCTAGGAGACCTAAGGTAGTCTTGTTAGCGTGCAGGCCCTGGTGACCCCTTCTATAACCCCATAAGGTAGTCCACTCCTTATTTCACAAACAGTTGTATTTTCATTTGGACAAATACTTGTAGTAAAATCTTAGTATGTTCGTGAATTGTGACTTCGGATGCTAGGTAGTAATAGTATGTAATTAAAGTTGTTCTTTATGTAGTTTCGCGTTTATTTTGATTTATTATAGCTTGTTTACTGGTAATCACCTAAATGTAAAGAATCTGCTAAATAACCTCTAACGTTGCTTGCCTAGCAAGTGTAATATTAGGCGTCATCACGATCCTGACGGTGTGGATTGTGGGTCGTGACAAGTTGGTATCAGAGCACTAGGTTGCCTAGGTCTCACAATTCACGAACGAGCTTAGTAGAGCCTGGGTAATCGGTACAGAGACGTCTGTACTTATCTCCTAGTGGCTAAAAGGTTTAGGAACAAAATTTCACTTTTATTCATCTCTGTCGTGCGACTTTGTTTTATCAATACTAATTGAACTCTCCTACTATTATTTTCTCGCAGATGGGGAGAACGCGTACCACTTCTTCAGTTGAGCAGCAGTCTGTGCCTCCAACAGCAGCTCCTACAAGGGGAAGAGGTTGAGGCCGAGGCAGGGGCAGGGCTCAGCCCAAAGCCCGTGCACTAGCCCCAGCAATGGAGCCTCAGGTAGAGTTCGATGAGAGGTTCAACCTCATACTATTCCTACAGGGCCAGCTCAGGTCCCCGAGGGGTTCATTGCCACCCTGTGCTTCAAGTACTTTTGTCCGTTTGGTGGGCCTTATGGAGAGTGTGGCCCAGACTAGCGCATTTCCCATGGAACCAGCAGTATCTCAGGCTGGAGGAGGAGCCCGGACTCCTGCTACTCACACTCTAGAGAAAATGGCTCCCCAGTATTAGACTCCAGCAGCTCATCCAGTGGGGGTAGTTCAGTCGGTTGCTGCTACATAGACCGGTGATGGGTCAGCTATGTCTTTGAGGCTTTGTGGATATTGGACAGGTTTACCAAGATCTTTCCTGTCCATTTCAGTGGTGCTACTTCAAAGGATCCCCATGAGTATCTTAATAGCTGTCATGAGGTTCTCTGGAACATGGGTATATTGGAGACCAATGGGGTCGACTTTGCTGTTTTACAGATTACTAGTTCCGCCAATAAATGGTGGAGGGTTTATTTGTTGACCAGAACAGCTGGGTCGCCTACTTTTACTTGGGACCAGTTCGCTCATCTCTTCTTATAGAAATGTCTGCCTATTACATTAAGGGAGGAGCATCGCCTTCAGTTTGAGCGTCTCCAGTAGGCAGTATGACTATTTCTTAGTATGAGACCCGTTTTGTGGATTTGGCCCGCCACGCTCTTCTTCTACTTCCTACAGAGAGAGGGGGAGAGGAGGTTTATTGAGGGACTTGACCAGCCTATTAGATTGCAAATGGCTATGGAGTCTAGGAGTGAGATTTCTTTTCAGATGACTGCCAATATCGCCAGGAGAGTCGAGATGGTTCTTAGACAGGGAGGTCATGGGTCAGACAAGATACCTCATCATTCCGATGGGTTCAACGGTTCCTCGTCTGGAGGAAGGGGTACCTTTGGTAGAGGTCATCCTCCCATGCAGTTTCATTCAGCGCTTCAGGCATCCCAGAGTGCTTCGGGGAGTCGTGGTCCTTATGTGCCTCCTTCTTGGCAGCCAGCCTACAAGGCACCATCAACTCTTATTAGTGAACCTCCTATTCAGAGCTATTATCGTGGTCATCTGGCCCGTTCAGCTCAGTCTCAGTTCCACAACCATAGTATCAGGATGGATGTTTCGAGTGTGGTGGTTATGGGCATATCAAGAGGACATGTCCGAGATTATTGGGTGTCCGCCACTGCATCAGAGTTCTCGTGCCATGGTTCCAGCAGCAGTTGTTGCACCGCATGCTCATCCATCCAAAGGCAGGGGTCAGGCAGCCAAAGGTAAG
Source organism: Nicotiana undulata (assembly GCA_005239495.1). Taxonomy (NCBI): domain Eukaryota; kingdom Viridiplantae; phylum Streptophyta; class Magnoliopsida; order Solanales; family Solanaceae; genus Nicotiana; species Nicotiana undulata. The sequence continues at coordinate 83,145 of ML273940.1, read as the reverse complement.
GGCCAAACTGTTAGAAATGGAAGTCAGGTCATTAGAGTTGGAGGCCCACCAGCTAGAGGTCGTCCTAGGGATATGGTTCAGAGTGGTGGGGCCCAGCACCGGTGTTATGCTTTTCCAGCCAGAGCTGAGGCTGAGTCATCTGATGCTGTTATTACAGGTACTGTTTCAGTTTGCAGTAGAGACGGTTCAGTTCTGTTTGATCCGGGGTCTATTTACTCCTATGTGTCATCTTATTTTGCTTCATATTTGGTTGTGCCCCGTGATTCTTTGAGTGCCCCTGTATATGTGTCCATACCTGTGAGGGATGCTATTGTTGTAGATCGTGTATATCATTCGTGTGTGGTCACTATTGGGAGTCTTGAGACTAGTGTTGATCTTCTACTCCTCGATATGGTTGATTTTGATGTTATATTGGGCATGGATTGGTTGTCACCTTATCACGCTATATTGGACTTTCACCCCAAGACAGAGTTACCTTAGCGTTGTCGGGGTTGCCTCGATTAGAGTTAAGAGGGACTCCTGGCCATTCTACCAGTAAGGTTATCTCTTATATGAAGGCCCGGCGTATGGTCGAGAAGGGGTGTTTTGCTTATATGGCTTATGTTGTTCTAGTGCGAAGGTTCCTTCTATATTTGTGCCTATTGTTCTTGAGTTTCCATAGGTATTTCCTGCAGACCTGCCGGGGATGCCACCCGACAGGGATATTGATTTATGTATCGATTTGGCTCCGGGCACTCAGCCCATTTCGATTCCTCCATATCGTATGGCCCCACCAGAGTTGAAGGAATTAAAGGAACAGTTGCAGGATTTGCTTGATAAGGGTTTCATTAGACCTTGCGTCTCTCCCTGGGGTGCACGGATGTTGTTTGTGAATAAGAAAGATGGATCTCTGAGGATGTGTATAGATTATAGGCAGTTGAATAAGGTCACCATCAAGAACAAGTATCCATTGCCAAGGAGTGATGATTTATTTTATCAACTTCAGGGTTCCAAGGTGTTTTCGAAAATTTATTTGAGATCTGGCTACCATCAGTGAAGATTAGGGCGTCCGATGTCCCTAAGAGAATTTTTCGAACGCGGTATGGGCACTATGAGTTTCTGGTGATGTCCTTTGGGTTGACCAATTCCCCATAAGCATTCATAGATTTGATGAACTGAGTGTTCAAGCCTTATTTGGACTCCTTTGTGATTGTGTTTATTGACGACATCTTGATATACTCCCGCAGTCGGGAGGAGCATGAGCAGCACCTGAGGATTGTGCTTCAGACTCTGAGAGATAGCCAGTTGTATGCTAAAAATTTTAAGTGCGAGTTTTGGTTGGATTCAGTTGCTTTCTTGGGCCACGTTTTATCACCAGAGGGCATTCAGGTAGATCCCAAAAATATTGAGGCAGTTCAGAACTGGCCCACCCACTTCAGCTACGGAGATCAGGAAGTTTTTGGGATTGGCGGGCTATTGTCGTCGATTTGTGGAGAGGTTTTCATCTATAGCAGCCCCGGTTACTAGGTTGACCCAAAATGGTGCCCCGTTCAGATGGTTAGATGAGTGTGAGTCGAGCTTTTAGAAGCTCAAGACTGTTTTGACTACAGCGTCGGTGTTGGTGTTGCCCACAGGTTCAGGATCTTACATAGTATATTGTGATACTTCTGGTGTTGGGCTCGATGCAGTATTAGTGTAGGAGGGCAGGGTGATCGCATATGCATCACAGCAGTTCAAGGTTCATGAGAAGAATTACCCTGTTTATGATTTAGAGTTGGCAGCCATTGTTCATGCACTGAAGATTTGGAGGCACTATCTTTATGGCGTGTCGTGTGAGGTTTTCGCGAATCATCGTACCCTTCAATATTTGTTCAAGCAAAAGGATCTCAATTTGAGGTAGAGAAGGTGGTTGGAGCTATTGAAAGACTTTGATATCACCATCTTGTACCATCCCAGGAAATCCAATGTGGTGGTTGACGCATTGAGTAGGAAGGCAGCGAGTATGGGCAACCTTTTATTCATTCTAGTCGGTGAGAGACCGCTAGCATGCGATGTTTAGACTTTCGCCAACCAGTTTGTGAGGTTGGATATTTTATAGCCCAGCCGTGTTCTACCTTGCACAGTCGCTCGATCTTCTTTGTTTGAATGTATCAGAGGTCGGTATTATGACGATCCTCATTTGTTGGTCCTTAGGGACATAGTGCGACACGGTGGTTCCAACTTCCAAGCAGGTTATTATTGGAGGTGACAGAGTCTTGAGGATGCAGGGTCGTGTTTTTGCATCTAATGTTGATAGGCTTTGTGAGTTTATCCTTGAAGAGGCCCACAATTCCTGGTATTATATTCATCCACGCACCGCAAAGATGTATCAGGACTTGTGGAAGCATTAGTGGTGGAGGAGGATATAGAAGGATATAGTTGCTTATGCAGCTCAGTGCATGGATTATCAGCAGATGAAGTAAGAGCATCAGAGACCTGGCGGTTTGCTTCAGCAGATAGAGATTCCTGAGTGGAACTGGGAGCGTATCACTGTGGATTTTGTTGTTGGGCTCCCACGGACTCAGAGGAAGTTCGATGTCGTTTGGGTCATTGTGGATAGGCTGACCAAGTAAGCGCACTTCATTCCTGTGGCAGTTATTTATTCTTTGGAGTGGTTGGTAGAGATTTACATTCGTTAGATCGTCCGTCTTCATGGTGTGCCCGTGTCTATCATTTCTGATCGAGGTACGCAGTTCACCTTGCACTTCTGGAGGGCAGTACGTCGTGATTTGGGCACCCGGGTTCAGTTGAGCACAACATTTTATCCTTAGATGAACGAAAAGTCTGAGCGCACTATTCATATTCTTGGAGGATATGCTCCGCGCATGTGTCATAGATTTCAAAGGATCGTGGGATTCATTCTTGTCCTTTGCAGATTTCACCTACAACAACAGCTACCAGCCAAGCATTAAGATGGCTCCCTATGAGGTATTATATGGTAGGCGGTGTCGGTCGCAAGTTGGGTGGTTTAAGCCGGGGAGGCTCGGTTATTGGGTACAGATCTAGTACAGGATGCCTTGGATAAGGTAAAGATTATACAAGATCGACTTCGCACAGTGCAGTCCAGGAAAAAGCGATATGCCAACCGTAGAGTTCGTGATGTTGCATTCATGGTTGGGGAGAGGGTGTTGCTTTGGGTATCACCCATGAATAGTGTCATGCGGTTTGGAAAGAAGGGCAAGCTGAGACCTAGGTATATCAGACCTTTTGAGATTCTCGAGAGAGAGTAAGAGAGGTGGCTTACAGGCTTGCGTTGCCTCCGAGGTTATCAGCAATTAATCCAGTGTTCCATGTGTCCATGCTCCGGAAGTATCACAGTGATCCGTCCCACGTGTTAGATTAGCTTTGTCCATTTGGACAAGGATTTGACCTTTGAGGAGGATCCGGTGGCTATTCTAGCCCGGCATGTTCGTCAGTATAGATCAAAGAGTTATCCTTCAGTTTGAGAGCAGTGGAGAGGTCATCCCACTTAGGAAGCTACCTGGGAGTCCGAGTCAGATATGCGGAGTACATATCCCCACCTTTCACCAGTCCAGGTACTTTTATATGTCCGTTCGAGGACGAACGGTTATTTTAGAGGTGGAGAATGTGATGATCTGATAGGTCATCTTATGTTGTAGAACCAAACTCTGTGTTTAGAAACCTTTTGAACCTTATTCTAGCCTTTCTCGATTTGCGTGAGCAGTCCATGTATTGACCCAGAAGGGCTTATATGTTAAAAACTGGTAAAAATAAGAATTTTTGCCTTGAAATTTGTTTTAATTGATTTCAGTCAACGGATTGAGTAAACAGACTCGAATCAGAATTTTGACAGTTCTGGTGGGTCTGTATTGATATATCGGACCTGGGCATATGTCCGGAATCAAATTCTGAGGTACCTAGCTCGAGATATGAATTTTTGTTGAAAATTTAATGGTTTTTAAGAATTAATTGATGTTTGGTATTGTTGATACCGGGCCCGTATTTTGGTTTCGGAGCCCGGTACAGGTTCAATATAATATTTGTGACTTGTCCGTGAAGTTTGGTAAGAAACGGAGTAAGTGTGACGTGATTCGAACGTCCGGTTGTGAAAATAGAAGTTTTAAAGCTTTCTTGAAAATTTCATTCGATTTGGTGTTCAATTCGTAGTTCTAGGTGCTATTTTGATGATTTGATCGCGCGAGCAAGTTCGTGTGATTTTTTAGGACTTGTGTGCATGTTTGGGTTGGAGCCTAGAGGGCTCGGGTGAGTTTCGGATTGGCTGCGGGATGTTTTGTTTTTAGAAAAAAATCTGGTTTTCTGGAGCTTCAATGCCTTCTCGTTTATTTCTTCGCTTTCGCGAAGGCACTCTCGCAAATGCGAAGTAGAAGCTGGGCTGGTTAGATTTTTCCTCTTCGCGAACACAAATGCTGGGTCGCGAATGCGGAGCGATGAGGGCATCACCCTTCGCGAATGCGACCAGCTCAACACGAACGCGTAGTGATAGGGACCTAGGGGAGGGGTCAGTCATCTCTTAATCGCTAACGCGGGCAAGGGCTTGCGAACACGAAGGTCGGAGGGTGTAGCCTTCGCGAACGCGATGAGGGACTCGCGATCGCGTAAGCTTGGCAAGCTCTGCTCTTCGCGAACGCGATGAAAACTGTCTCCCGGATATTAAACAGCCCCATTACAGGACTCAAGCCATTCTTTTAAATTTTCAAAAGCTAGACGGCCTAGAGGCGATTCTCTCAAGCTATTTTCTTCCCCAAAGTATTGGTAAGTGATTCTAAACCATCTTCCTTCAATTTTCCATCATATTTCATGAATTTTCAACCCAAAATCTAGAATTTCCATGGTAGAAATTGGGGGTTTGGGTAGAATTAGGGATTTTTGAGAAATTGAGATTTAGACCTCAAATTGAGGCCGCATTTCAAAACTAATTGCATAATCGGGCTCGGAGGTGAATGGGTGAATGGGTTTTGGTCCGAACCTCGAGTTTTGTCAATGCGGGCCCGAGGTCGATTTTTTACTTTTTGGGGAAAAGTGTCACGCCCCAAAACCGAGGGATGAGATCGGCGCCTAACCGGATGATCCCGGTCAAGCGGACTTGGTTTGCCTTTCCTACCCAACGCGTTGCCCCGTGTCTAAAATATACATTGCTCCACATGAATTAGCCAATTTAGATTCAAAGTCCGATTTACAACATAAGTTCATTTTCCTCTTTTAACTTTCAACAATTGATAATCCAGAAACATATATAATACATACAACTTTGCCAATACGGACCACGATTTCGACCGAACACAGCTACTGCCCAAAATACATATATACAACCCACATAGTGTCTACGGAGCCTCTAAGAGTACTAGGAGTTTTACATAAACTTGCCGGCAACAAGGCCCCGGCTATACCTTTAATGACACAACATATACAAAGAAGACGGTATAGACTACACACGGCCCCGAAGGGAGGGGGGCTCACCAGAACCACTGAAGGGATGAAGAGGAGGCACCACTATCGGTGGACTGGGCTACCTTCTATGGAACCACCTACATCCATATAAAAGATGTAGCGCCCCCAGCAAAAGGGACGTTAGTACCGTTAAATAGTACTAGTATGTATGAACAAACTTTACTCTAAGTAGAATCAAACAATGCACAGATAGGAGACAGTTAGAGAAACCAAACAATTACTGCACAGAGATACAGAAACAACCACAATTGAGAGTTTCACAGATTCTTATTTCAACACAATCATATTCTACCCTTATTCCTTCTCAACAATCCACCCTTATTACTTTTTGTTGCGGCGTGCAATCCGATCCCACCGGACAAGCACATTCCAGCCTTATTACATTCTGTTGCGGCACGCAATTCGATCCCACCATACAATCACATTCCACCCTTATTACTTCTCACATATCATCCTTGTTCCTCCTATTGCGACGCGCAACCCGATCCCACCGGACAATCACATTTCATAGCAACAATAACAACCCACAGTTCAATCACAAGGCTTCATATCATCAAGAGTATAATTTCATAACAACCAAACAATCATGTGTTCACAATAGTCTTTACCAAACAATAAGTCATGTACAGTGTGCCATAATCATTTAGCTTAATAAAATCAGCCCACATTTACTTCCCATCATTTGTAGAAACATCAACCAACAATTCAATCACAGAGATTCTCATCATCAAGTACATTCATTCGTAACAACCAAATAACCATATGAAATCAAGGCCACAGAAATCTTTACCAAACAGTGAGTCAATGCGGTATGCCATCAACATATAGCTCAAATAGTAAATCCACATTTCCTTTAATTATTTACTACACATCATTTAGCACTTAGATACATTCAACAATTGGAATCATTATCATTTGTTTCGTTTGGTGGTACATCCTTTCATACCAATATATTCACCATTTATCAAGTTTTGCACATGATAGAGTAAACACAAGAAATCACTCTTTTCACAATCTCATATAGCATGGTGGCATAGCAATCAACTAGGACAATCAGAGAATAGAATCTTACGCCTCAACACATTAGAACAACTAATTCACATATGCATAAGCCAGGAACTCATACCGAATGCTCGGACACCAACAAGGCGACTCTACAAAGATTAAAGTTAGCCATAGATACCTCGAATTGGAATCCCCTTTAATTTCTATCACAATTCACCGAGCCGTCTAGCACCGTCAATCTAGTTCGCAATGCGACATATTTATCTTAGAATTATGAATCTTGAATTCATTTGTGCATTTTATCAAACACTATGTGATCCCTTAGATTAACTAAACCCCTTTTAGTGAAAGATTACTGTACTTGCTTCCCTTTACTAGGTTATGGAAGATTATTCACATGCATGCAAGGTCTCAACTTTCTTTCTCAAGAACCAACCTATGTGTGTTTTATTATTAACTAAACTCTGATAATTTTGGAAATAGGGTGAAGACTTACCTCTGCTGATGAAGAAGATGACGACTACTCGATAAACTTCCAGGCCTGAGTAGAGATTGAGGACCAATTTGGGGAAGATGAGGACTTCTCTCTCTAGAACCCACTCTCACTTCTCTCTATTTTAGTCAGATAGGTGTTAAAATGAAGGGGAGGGGTGTTTTATTAAACTAGGGGTCGGGTTTTAAAATCAGAAATTAGAAGCCCCGAAGCAGAAAATGCGGTCAGGAATGCGATCGCATTCCTGCTATGCGGTCCGCATTCCTGTCGCATAAATGGCCCTCAAATGGGCCAAAATGGGAACCGGACTGCCCATGTATGCGACCATTATGCGGTCCACATACACGTTATGTGATCGCATAGTGCGTCGCATAACTCCCTCCGCAAGAATCAAGGTGAAAGAATGCGACAACTATGCGGCCCGCATTCTCAAAATGCGATCTCATCTTGGGCCGCATAGCTGTCCTCAAATTGGACAGTAGGCAGTCCAGGTATGCGACCACTATGCGGTCCGCATACCTGATCTGCGATCGCATAGTGGACCGCAGATCCGCAAAATTCTGGGAAATTATATCTTTTAAGTCCCGGGGTACTTTTTACTTCAAAAAGTTTCGTTTTTAAGAATTTCTACAGTTATAACAACATGGGAACCTACCTGGGCATCGTTTTTAGACATGAAATTTTACGGTTTTTTTACAAAAAGTATGGAAAATTTAAATTCAGGCATTGTAATTGATTCCTTTAGTAATATTTGATGTTATTAAATTAATTATGGCTAGATACGATTGGTCTAGAGGTGGATTCTAGAGGAAACGCGGTAGTTGAGCATTGATTGGCCCGTGGAGGGGGGTAAGTGTTGTGCCTAGCTTTAACTTGAGGGATTAGGAACCCTTGCCTTAATTGCTATATGAAAATCATGTGAGCGGCGTATATGTGAGGTGACGAGTACTTATGCGCCGTCAATTTATCTGTCTTGCCTGTTTCTTTCCCGTTCTTCTTATATTGTTTCTTTCCCTGCCTTGATTGTTGCATGCTTTTCTTGTATTTCCATGCCTAGCTGCTAATTGTTAGATATTGTTTCTCCTTGTTGAAAGCATTAGTTATCTCATAGCTTCATTCTCTCCTATTACTTGCTTAAGTTATTTTTATTGGTGCTTTAATGATATTCTGGATGGTCTCGCTGAGTAGTATTAATTGTGTAAGGATTTATTGAGTACAAGTTTTCCATTTGCTTTGTTTTGAAGTTTAAGTATTGTGAAGGGTTTGTGTTAAATTTTGAAATCTATGTACTTACTGAGTAATTGATATTGATATGGTAGGATCGGGTTGGGCGCCTCAATAGGTGGAATAAGGGTGATATATTTTAGAGGAATAAGGATGAATTGATATTATACGGTGGGAACGGGTTGCACGCCGCAACAGGTATAATAATGGTGGATTATGGTGAAATAAGGGTGGACTGTGATTCTGATTGTTGTGATATTGAGGGATCAGGTTGCACGTCGCAACACTTTTATTTATATTATGTTGTTTATGTTATTAAGAGGAAATAAGGGAGGATTATGATATGTACGGTGGGATTAGATTACGCGCCGCAACAATCTATATGTTTATGCTTTTGTTTGTCTGTTTTAGCTGTATGGTAGTCTTGAATGGTTCTTAAGGATTGGTAATAGCTGAACATTGATGAGTTGTGTTGGGTACTGTATTTATTTCTTGCAAGTTACTGTTTTTACTTTATCCTGACTTCCTTTCTGCTTTTATTATTCATCGTATGCATATTATATTGTGAGTGTCCTGCCGTAGCCTAGTCACTCTTCGTCGAGGTTAAGCTCGGCACTTATCAGTACATGGGGTCGGTTGTACTGATACTGCACTCTGCATTTTCTGTGCAGATTTTGGAGCAGGTTGTAGCGATCAAGAGGCTGGCTGTAGACTTCACGGCTATGAGCAGGTAGTCCTGTTGGCGTCTGTGGGCCCTGGCGTCCTCTTCTATACCTCCATAAGGTAGTCCCCTCCTTATTTCACAAAAAAATGTATTTTCTTTCGGACAAAAACTTGTAGTAAAATCTTAGTACGTTCGTGAATTGTGACTCCGGATTCTAGGTAGTAATAGTATGTAATTAAAGTTGTTATTTATTTAGTTTCGCGTTTATTTCGATTTATTATAACTTGTTTACTAGTAATTACCTAAATGTAAAGAATCTGCTAAATAACCTCTAACGTTGACTTGCCTAGCAAGTGTAATGTTAGGCGTCATCACGATCCCGGCGGTGGAGATTCCGGGTCGTGACATGACCAGCCTTCCCTAGTGTAAATATTGCAAGGGATGTGGAATTAACCAGTGATAGCATCCCAGGAAGCTCAAATCTATTCAAGGACAAGAATGAAGCTTTGGAATCTTAAAGAGGGCCTTTAACAAGATGTCAAGCTAAAGTGTTGTCAAACAAGGTCATTAGACATCAAGTGCAAGTAAAGAAGTTATTAATTGGGATGAAAGAGCTCAAGGATAAAGGATATGAATTGGCTAGATATTACAATTGTTTTATGGCCCAAGTTTATGTCCAAGAAGAGGAAGATTGGATCCAAAGAGATATGCTTTGAAGAAGGTCCTAGTCAGTCAACTTTTGAACCAATTTGGCACCTAAAATGTGTCCAAACTTGCAGCCCATGAAGTCCTATATAAATCCAAGTTTTCATATCATAAAAAGGACTTACTTGATGTCCAAGAAGGATACAATAGTCATGCTAGATGTTGAGTGCAAGTTTTTTCCAAGTTGCTTGCCAATTTCCTTCAAGATTTCCAAGATTTTCAAGATTCTTTCCAAGATTGGTTTGGGACTTATTTCCATATATTATGGGACTATATTTATTGCTTTCCTAGTTAGTTAAGGTTATGTTTTCCTTTTACTAAAATTTTTGAAATTACTTTCCAAGAATGACTTGGTTTTTGCTTCCTAGTATTTTTCTTTTCCTAAGGTAGTTGGACTTATTGTCCAAAGTAGTTTAGGACTTTATTTCCTTATTTTGTTAGGTACAATTTCGTGATCCCTCTCTATATAAAGGGTGTCTTCTTTGTTTTTAGACTTAGATTATTATATACTATTATCAATAAAAATTGTGAGATATTTCTTGCACTCTTGTGTGGCTACTCTTGGATTTATTCTTCAACCTTCAAGACTAAACTTAAGGTGGTAAGATTAAATGTTTTTCGAAATCTTAGATCACTTCTAGGTATTCAAGAAAGGTGATAAGTTTAGGCTTATTGTTGTTCTTGTTATTCTAAAGGGTCAGGTTTCACAATCGCTTGTTTTTAAGTCTCTACCAAAGGCGATTAGTTCTTTGTTAGCTATTTGTTGTTGTTAGGATTCAAATTCAAGAATAGACTTCTTGATTTCAAGAAACTCTTTCTTGAATTCAATCTATCTTTAATTTTGCGTCTTTTTTTGTTTCTTTATATTCTTTTAGCTTCCGCATGTTTCTTGATTTTCTTTAGTAAGTCTTGGACCCCTATCGTATTGTTATCAATCAGTCATCCTCACACTTGAAAGGCACTATTGTTTTTTAGATAAAGTTTTTGAAGTAAAGAATCTCACCTATATTCAGTTATCAAAACGTAATTTAGATTTTACGTTACAGTTCAGCTTTCAGATTTCAGTGTTAATTTATTAAATTTCTTAAATTACGTTTATTGCATCCTCATTATAAATATTTAGTCTAGAAAGGTCTTGCCCTCCGCTTAGGGGGTGATAAACAAGATTTACTAAGTATCCTTGAAGATAATTAGCCCGTTTGGGTCTATCACATCGTGTGACGGGTATTGAGTATGTGGGGATGAAGCTTGTGGCTAGATTCTAAACTTTTTGTGGATCCAGTAGATAGACTCCGTTGATTTCCTCTAACTGTAATCAACTAGTTCTACATTTTTAGTTATTTAGATTATTTTTTTTATTTCAGAGGAATGCCTCAAAGACATTTCTTTAGTGTTAGTATTCAGAAGCTCATGATTGTCATTGGTGAATTTAGTTTCGAGATGTTATTTTGCTAATTTTTTCATTAACCGTTTCCAGATATTTATGACATGATACTTTTACATATTTTAGTTTGTTTCAACAAGCTTAGCAGTAGAGGCGGGTCCAGAATTTGAGCACAACGGAGGCACCACTATCATTAATATAGATATATAAGTTGGTAACGACAAAATTTAGCGTGCTAACTCCTTGAATACTTACTAATTATGAGTCGGTGATCAAAAATATGTTTTAAAATATCAAAAACTCAAATAAAATCAAGATTAAATATTCGTTAATCAATTCAAGCAGAGTCTCATTCGTCATCGCTAAATCGACGGAAGTATGCTACTTTGCCGAAGTGATTTTTGAAGGCAGAAGTATTTTGGAGTTTTTCTATTACTCTTTTTGGGGGGAAATTATGTTGAATTACTTATTTTAATAGAAGTCAAGAAAATGATGATGCTTATAAACTTAGTTATCAGGATAAACAATATAATTTACTTCTTGCTAATGGAATATTTTATTCTCCTCCCAAGTTCCTGCATGTCTCTCTCTATTACTTTTTTCAACGTTTAGAAAGACGTTTCTCAAAAAAGTTTTTAACTATTTTGTGTAGAAGCTCTAAAGAACTAATCATGGAGAGAAGCTTGATTTAGGCTTTTGAGAGAGGGATTTGAAGGGGGGAAAACTAAACTAAGTTCACTATATGTACTAGTGCTAAAATATTTTCGAACTCAAAAAAGAGAAAAAAAGAGAAAACCAAATTGAGCACTACATACAGAATTACTAAACTACATTGAACTCAAAGAGACAAAAATAAAATAAAAATGAGCAGCACAACTGCTGGCAAGGGGTCTTGATACCCGGTCTTTTTGAAAGGGAGAAACAATTGGCGCATGTTAAACCAGGCCAACCGTCCAACTTTTGGGTTTAAGGCGGCACATCAAAAGTATTTGAGGGGTCCTTGATGTATATACAAATATATATATATATATATATAAACAGTTTTTACCGAAGCTAACGGGTACCTGTGACCCCTCTAGTGACTATGTAGGTCCGCCTCTGCTTAGCAGTATATTTAGTTAGTTAGAACAAGACTCACTCGACGGATAAAGTAGATTCACTACTATAGAAATTCGGCAAAAATCGACCAAGAAAAATCGACCAACTTTGGTCGGTCAAAAAACCGACCAAAGTTGGTCGGTTTTTCAAAATATTTTTTTTTTAATTTTTTTTTTTACAAAACTGACCAACTTTGGTCGGGTTTTTTTGGCGCAAAAATGCGGGAAACTATTTTTGAGTTCTCGCGAAATTTATTTTTCAAGAAATCCACCAACTTTGGTCGGTTTTTCAATTAAAATAAACAAAAATTAATATTAAAAAAACGACCAACTTTGGTCGGTTATTTTCATGCAAAAATACAATTAAAGAGTAACAACAACAACAACAAACCCAGTTTGTTCCCAACATATGGGGTCTGGGAAGGGTAGTATGTACGCAGACCTTACCCCTACCTAATGTAGGTAGAGAGCTTGTTTCCAATAGACCCTCGACACATGAAAGGCAAGAAGAAGAAGAGGGACGCAAGGAAGGAAGAAAGATGGGGAAAAAATCATATACTGTAATAAAGGATAAATAGTATCCAATAATAGCAACAGGGAATACAATACCTGAGGCGAACAAAACCACACACCGTAATAAAAATCTAAGAATATGAAGGGAAATGCATGCTACTACGCCTATTAGTGAACACTATAAACTACCCACTAACCTTCTAATTATACAATTAAAGAGTATAAACCAAATAAAAGACAATCTTAAAACAAAATGCACCAATGGTCTAATGGTAAGAATAGTATCCTGCCCAGGGGCGAAGCCACCTTTTCCAAAGGGTGGTCAACTGACCACCCTTCACTGAAATATTGCGAAAAATCACACTGTATATATAAGTAAAATACTGATTTTAAATGTATAAAATATATATTAAACACCCTTTGTCGGGAATTCATTTTTAGTTCTTTCAAGTTTGAACACCCTTGAAAACAAATCTGGCTTCGCCACTGATCCTGCCACAGTATAGACCCCGGTTCGATTCCCAGATGGTAGATCTTTTGATTACATAATTAAAATACCAACCAACTTTGGTCGGGTTTTTTTTACAATATTTTTTTTTGAATTTAATTGACCGACCAACGTTGGTCGGTAATTTCCGACCAACGGTCGGTATTCCTTTCCGACCGTCAAAATATCGTTCACACATAGATGGTCGCGTTTTGATCGGTAATTGACCGTAATCGACCAACTTTAATCGGTTTTTTTAGACAATTTTTGACGAATTTCTAGTAGTGATGGAGTGTTATCGCGCCCTACTCCAGTTTCGGGACGCGACAGAACTTCACTCTTCATAATACTGAGGTCTGAGGAGAGATTTGACATTTATCTCTACCTCGTGAATTATTATGCAAAATAGTACATAAAAGGAGGCGGCAGAGAACCTAACCTCCAAACAAACTAGACAAGATAGAACACCAAAAGTAATATTTGTTTGGTGAATGTTGCTTTTTAGTCATTGTTAGATTGTCACATCATGTGTGAGCTTAAAATTCGAATTTTTTTAATGTTGTCTTGGACAATATCAATCTTCATATTGCTTTGGACGTTTGAGTGCTTATAAAAAGATCCAAAAATATAAAGGCTAACTATTTTTGAAATAGTAAATGCCAAATACAAGTTTACCCGGGATCCTTTCATGCATTTCTGTTATATCTAGAATGAAACTTTAAAAGGAACAATAGCCCGTTAAACTTGTCCAAACTTTACATTTAGACACTTAAATTAAATGTTGTACCTATTAGATACCTAAATTCAAGCTTAATTGAGCCTATTATACATTAATTGCTAACATGACACTGTAGTATACAACACTTACTCTAAGCGCGTGAGACCTTTTTGAAAAAGAAATTAGCCATTCTTCCGTTAACCCATCATCTTGTTGGCCACGGCAATATCAGAAACGAGATTCCTCCATAATAAAAACAAGCCTATATTGAAAAGGAATTACCTTATGCAATTGCAGTAAACTCCGGCAAAATTATCTATATTAGATGAGAACTGAAATTCCAATCCAAGAAGCAAAAGAATCTTGAACGTGATAATCATCTAAATTTTTATTTTACGAACAGCTTGTAAAGTCAAGAGTTCACTAAGCTCCCGCTATGCGCGAGGTTCGGGGAAGGGCCGGACCACAAAGATCTATTATATACAGCTATATTCCGTATTTCTGCAAGAAGTTATTTTCACTGCTTGTGAAGTCAAGAATTCAATAAAGTCGAGAATCATGATATTTGCTAATAAAAGGGCATATGAGTCAAAAAAATCAACTGACAATTTAATCTTCATTTATATAGACTTCACTGGCATAATCACTAACTTCCACCCTCTTCAATTTCGCTTTCTATCATAAGCACATATTAAATCATTTGACAAAACATGGAAACGTAGCATTCAACAAAAATCAGAAATCAACCAAACCCAAACAAGCAAGCATCAGGAATTTAGTAAATTGGTTGTACTTCTGTTAAAAAATATTAAACTTTAGTTACTTCTGTTAAAAAGTTTAAACTTTATTTTGAAAGAAATGAAAAGCAGATTTATGGAAATTTTCTTTGTATTATTTCATCATTGTGTATCAATATTTATACAAATAGCTAATCTAACAAGAAAGAGAAAATATAATTATCTGTACACTTGTACAAATTCTATTGCGAGTCCTATAACAGAAAAATAATAATATTCTTTTATAATGTATTAACATGATAATTTTTAAGACTAAGAAGATGCCGGAGGAGTGGAGGTGGAGTACAGTGGTGCCGTTGTACAAGAACAAAGGTGATATCCAGTGCTGTAACAACTATAGGGGTATCAAGTTACTAAGCCATATCATGAAAGTCTGGGAGAGGATGGTTGAAGCGAGTGTGAGGAAGACGACGTCTATATCCGACAACCAGTTTGGGTTCATGTCAGGTCGCTCCACTACGGAAGCTATCCACCTTATTAGGAGGTTGGTGGAACAGTACAGGGATAAGAAGAAGGATCTGCACATGGTGTTTATTAACTTGGAGAAAGCATATGACAAGGTCCCTAGGAAGGTGCTCTGGAGATGTCTTGAGGCAAATGGCGTGTCGGTAGCATACATAAGAGCGATCAAGGACATGTATGATGGATCTAAGACTAAGGTTAGAACTGTGGGAGGCGATTCGGAGAATTTACCGATTGTTATGGGGTAACACCAAGACTCAGCACTTAGCCCATTCCTATTTGCCTCGGTGATGGATGCACTGGCACACCATATTCAAGGGGATGTGCCATTGTGTATGTTATTTGCTGATGACATAGTTCTAATTGATGAAACGAGGGTTGGTGTTAACGAGAGGCTGGAGGTTTGGAGACAGACCCTCGAGTCAAAGGGCTTCAAATTGAGTAGGTCCAGACGTGAGGCTTGGATCACAGGTCATCCCCAAGAAAGATAGCTTCAAGTACCTTGGGTCGTTGATTCAGGGGGACAGAGAGACCGACGAGGACGTCACTCATCGTATAGGGGCGGGCTGGATGAAATGGAGGCTTGCATCTAGAGTTTTATGTGACAAGAAAGTGCCACTGATACTCAAAGGTAAGTTTTATAGGGCGGTGGTTAGTCCGACCATGTTGTATGGAGCAGAGTGTTGGTCGGTTAAGAACTCCCATATTCAGAGGATGAAGGTAGCAGAGATGAGGATGCTTAGGTGGATGTGCGGGCACACTAGGATAGATAGGATTAGGAATTAAGATAATCGGGAGAAGGTGGGTGTGGCCCCTATCAATGATAAGATGCGGGAATCGAGGCTCAGATGGTTTGGACACGTGCGGAGGAGAAGCCTTGATGCTCCGGTGAGGAGGTGTGAGAGGTTGGCGGAGGTGGGTACGAGAAGAGGTAGAGGGCGGCCTAAGAAGAATTGGGGAGAGGTGATCAGGCAGGACATGGCTAGACTGCAAATTTCCGAGGACATGGCCCTTGATAGGAAGGTCTGGAGGTCTAGCATCAGGGTTGTAGGCTAGGGGTAGTAGAGCTTTCCCTTATTTATTCCTGGGGTGGGGTGGGGGTTGGATAGGGTTGATCTTAGACGACTTGCAGTTTATGTTGAGCCCTCACTATTCGTGCTGTTTATCTTAACACTGGGCCTTAGATACTAGCTAATGTTATTGCATGTCATTTATCTTATGGTTTCTATGCTTATGTGACAATTTCTACGGTTTCTGCTGGAGTTACTAATGGATTATCTTTTCTTGTTTTCATTTCCTTCTTCTTGAGTCGAGGGTCTATTGGAAACAGCCTCTCTGCCCCTATCGGGGTAGGGGTAAGGTCTGTGTACGCATTACCCTCCCCAGACCCCACTTTGTAGTACTTTACTGGGTAGTTGTTGTTGTTGTTGTAATGTATTAACATGTGTTTTTCACGTGAGAGAAGCTTCTTTTATATTCTCTTGTTCCAGCTGTCTAGAATTATTAATCAAACAGCTGAGATTTGGGCTCAGTTTGATGGTCAGGATATATTCACGTAAAAAAACAAAAGGGCGCAAATAAGAAAGACAACATAGAGATGTCTCAACCATGTCTATTGTGTCTCAAACTCGTCTGCTTCTCCTTCTCTTCTTTAACTACAAATGTCTTCTTCGATTTTGAAGGTTCTGCAAAGAAGTTATCATAGGGCTTCTTTTCTTCAACATCCCCCCTCAAGTTGGAGGGGAGAGATAAAACCCCCAACTTGCTCAAAATAAATCTGTGAGACACCCCAAATAAAGGCTTGGTGATTAAATAGGCTAAATGATGTTTCGATAGTACAAATGAGAGACTAATCAAACCAGAAAGAAATTGTTGTCGCACAAAATGACAATCTAACTCAACATGTTTGGTTTTTTCATGGAAGATGGGGTTGCGAGCAATATGTATGGAAGCTTGACTGTCGGAGTGAATCGTAACAGGGGAGGTGGTGAAGATGAAAGATCGTCAAGGAGACGAACCATCCATGTGATTTCAGTTGTAACTCGGTGCATAGATCGGTGTTCTACCTCAATAGAGGAAAGGGAAACAGATGGTTTCTTTTCAGACTTCCAGGAAATTGGTTCTCCCCCAAGTGTGATGAAGAAGCCACTGATAGAGCAACGCGATTCTTTGCAAGATGCCCAACCCGTGTCGCAAAATGCTAGCAAATCAAAAGAGGGTTTTGAGAAGAGAAGGATCCCCTGGCCTGGGTCTTGGCGTAAATAGCGTAGAACACGCATGGTAGCTGAGAAATGAGATGCACAAGGGCGCTGCATGTATCGACTAAGAGATAGAACAACAAAACACAAATATGACCTTGTGTTGGTCAAACAATTGAGCTTGCCAATGATATGGCAATAAATAGTAGGGTTTGCTAATGAAGGGCCATAATCTACCTGTAATTTGCAAGATGGATTAAGTGGAGAGGTGACAGTTGCCCTAGAGTAAACAAACTCTTTCAAGAGTTCCAAGGTATAATGTCGTTGAGTTATGATGAATCCTTGTTTTTCTTGCAAATTTCCATTCCTAAAAGTAGTGCATATCTCCTAAATGCTTGTCTTTGAACTTTGTATTAAGAAATTCTGTGATGGACTTGATTTCCTTGCAATCATCCCCAGTTAACAAAATGTCATCGACATAAACTGCTATTATAGAAACCAAATTCCCATTGCGTTTGAAGAATAGAGAATAGTCATTAAGAGAGCTCGAATAACCTTTGTAACTTAGAGCCCCTGCTAATCGAGCATATCATTGTCCATAGGCTTGTTTTAGACCATATAATGACTTTCTCAAAAGACAAACTTGATTCTGGTTAGGAGGAGTTAGGCCTGTAGAGAACCTCATATAAACCTCTTCTTGTAAGTTTCCGTGTAGAAAGACATTGTTAACGTCAAGCTGTGAAACAGCCCAATCTCTCTCGATTGCCACTTTGAGAAGACACCTTATGGTTTTCACTTTGACAACAGGTGAAAAGGTCTCATAATAGTCTATTCCCTCTCTTTTAATATCCCCCTTTACTACCAATCTAGCTTTCAACCTTTCCACTGAACAATTTGCCTTGTATTTGACTTTATAAACCCATTTACAAGGCAATGACTTCTTACTTGGTGGAAATTTTGCTACATCCCAGGTATGTTTTTGCTCAAGAGCAACAATTTCTTCTTGCATGGCTTTCTTCCATCCTGGATGAGTGGAAACTTGTGCAAAAAAGGCAGGTTCAGCTATAGATTATATCCCCCTAACAAGGTGCTAATTTTGCACTAATAAAGCCCCAAAAGGAAAATATAGTGGGTTTAGAGGGTTTTGCAAGACAAGAATTGGTGAAATATGAGAGATAGATGCTACTGCAGATGTAATCCTTGAGATATACAGCTTTCTGGCTAATCCAATAAGATTTTCTTAGAGGTGGTGATACAACAGAAATTGGTGTGCTATATGTGTGTTGAGGTGAAGGGGTGTTACTTTGGAAGGAAGATTGATTGAGGTTACTGTAGGGATTTTGAGTAGGAAAAAGAGAAGAGGGTGGATTGTCATCAAACTGTAGACTAGAGAAAGGAGGCATAGGTGAATGAGCAGGGCTTGGTGGAGAGTAAATAGAGCTGGAGGTAGTTTGTGAATGTGAGTTAGGGAGAATTGTGAGCACGTGATTTTTGCCTCACTAAAATATTCCTAAAAAAATTCACAAACAGATTTTTCTTAATTGTTTTAGTTTTTATAGAATTTGTAGGAATTTTCGTTAATTGTTTGCATTTAGTTGCATTTTTGTGCACTCTTAATATTTCAAAATCATAAAAAAATATTTAATTCTTCATTGAATAGCATTTTAGGTCTTACTTGCATTTAGTACGTGAGTTAGTTACATTATTAAGCAAAAAAAACACAAAAATATTGGTCATTTTACATCTTTAGCTTTTAACATTTAAAATTAGTATTTTTCTCTCATTAGTTTAAGTTAATTAATGATTTTAATGTAGAAATAGATTATTTAATTCAATTCTACAAATTAGATGTAAAATTAGTATTTAATTTAGGTTTTGATTAATGTGATTTAAAACAAGGAAAAGAAAAAAAAAAAAAAGAAAAGAAAGGAATCACAATTTCAGTGGCCCAAAAATTACCCCAATTCACCCCAACCCAAGTTCTTCTCAACCGGCCCACACCCCTTAAAACCCAAAAACCAATGACCCAGCCCAATTCACCCCAACCGGCGACCCGAAAACCCTAACCCGCCCCATCTCCATCTTCAATCTGAGCCATTCATTCTTTTAAATCTAACAGCCCCTATTCCTCCCCACTATTATATTTAAACCAAATTATAACACCCCTCCCCCAAACCCTAAACCTAATTCCCAAGACCCCAAACAAGGCCACCCCTCCTCCGCCTCTCTACCGCCGCTCAACACACCCAAACTCTCCTGAAACTCAGGCGAGTTAACCCCCAAACTCGCCTCACATGCTCCCTCATCTCTCCTCTTTCCATGTAGCTTAACTAACTCTGACAAACGGAATTATTCCATCTGAATTTTGCGCGTCTAGATACTTTGCTGGGTGATTTTTAGAATAATGGGAGCCATGGATTAATTGACAATCAACCAATGCCCTCCATTTGTCCCAAAACCGTTTACACAAAGTAATTTGAGGATTTTTCGGATCCCTTGGAATTCACAGAGAGAAGGTTCGAGAGAAGTTATAAATAAGAGGTATTTTCGACTTTTTTGGGGGAGATTTTTTTGAGAGAAAAGTTCTAGGGTTCTAAGGAGTGGCATTTCTGAATTAGTTTTTTTCTTCTGATTTTTTTTTTGTTTGAGTTGATCGATACAAAAAACAGAAATCGATATAGATTTTTGGGAAGAAAAATTTGGAGTTTCAGCTAAGACTGCTCTGGCGACTATGTTGGGGATCGAACCACAATCTCTAGTTCAGGGTTCAAGAATTCGAACTTAGAATAACTGTTATATTGGAATTTATTTTCATTTTTGCATGTTTGAATCTAATGTTCTAAATGCCGCTTTTTACCGCTCTGATATTATGTGAACTGTGTATAAACTGCTACGACGCCCTTCTTCCCTCCGAGTCTTCTCAATCTTCTGGGAAGCATGCGCTTCGCGTGGCTTATTTTCTATTAGAGTCATACCCCTAATTTTAGAATGAGGATCGGACAAGTCGCAAAGCCGGTGAAGCTTCTGTATTCCCGGAACGCTGCCCCCCTCCCCCCCCCCCCCCCCCCTCGAGTTATCCGCTCGGGTAAGCCAAGTCTAGAACAATACACCCAGGATTTAAACTTAGAATAACACAGCCTCATGCCGGATCCCTAGTAGGTGTGTTTGCTTGAATCACGTGCATTTGACTTAGGGGACTCAACACAGGGGTTGAGTCCTTCTAGGACAGGTGTACCTAAAATTAAAGGACAATCCCGATGCATTCTTTACGTGCTACTTTTGCATTAATTTGCTTGGCTTGTATGTTGACCGAATTCTAGAGTAAGAAAAATCATCAAGAGAAAAAAGAGAAAAACCAAGTAGGAAAACGCCCGATTTTGATAATCCCGGTATTCAAAAAATCATGTTACTCTGTCGAAATTTCAAAAAAGAAAAAGAGAGAAAATCATTTCAAAACAAATCATATTTTTCTGTGCATCAAAATTGACCGAACTACGCAGGTTTGATTCTCACCGGATGTGAAATACGTAGGCAGCCCTCATCAGGTCCGGCCTCGCTTTTGCAAAAATAACCAAAAATACGAAAAAATGCATCATTTTATCATAAATAAATTTAGGGGGTGTCATTTTCTATCCAAATAGCCAAAAATATCCCGACGGGACGTCGGAAGGCTGTTTTGCAAAAATAGCCACCTATGGCTCTTTTTCCTATTTTTGGCCACTTAGCAAGCACAACCTTAAAATCTTCCCTTCTGAAGTGCTGAAGGGCCATATTTGCAAAGGTGGCTTTGAGTAGTTTGAGTTATTTTTCAAAAATAATCTTTCTTTTGGGGTTCAAAAAAAATAAATTAAAAAGTGAAAAAAAAACTTTTTTTTAACCAGTCGCCATAAATAAAATGTGCAGGATGAGCACTGTTGAAAATATACCTTTTCGAGTCGTATTCGAGATTCCATTAGGACTCCACATGTGGTGGAATGACCTGGGGGAAGTCGACAAGCATTCTGTGACAAAGGCTTTAGGTGGGCTCATTGGTCTTCTGAAAATTAAACCAAGGGTTGATATACTTGAGGCTTTGATACCGTTTTGGGACCCAACAAACAATGTATTCCACTTCTCTAATTTTGAGTTGACCCCTACACTAGAGGAGATAGCAGGTTATGTTGGTTTCGAGGGGAAGCTAAGGCACCAATATCCAGTACCACCAAGAACCGTAACCCCTCATAAGTTTTTGGACCTTCTAAGAATTAGTCGACATGTTAAAGATGAAAATTTGGCCAGAGGATTCTGCACATTCCGTTTCTTATACAGCCAGTATGGGGACCCCCACAGATTTGAGGATTCAGACACTAGTTTGAGTCATCAGGGAAATAAAGACAAATGGAAAGGACTCTAGGTTTAGCCTTTGTAGTGGCATTTTTAGGCACTTTGATACGCCAAAGGAGTGACAAACATAGAGATTTGGGGCTTGCAGGAATGGCCGACTTTATGGTCAAAAATGCCAATGACACCATCATACGATGATTCTCGTAGAAATTTACCGAGCTACCCGCATGTCGATCTGGGACAAAGTTTTTTTTAGGGTTGCAACTTGCTTTTACAAATGTGGTTGGTAGAACATCTTTGCCATCGCCCAGGTTACATAAACTACGGTCTGACCGGACTCAATTGCATCTAAGAGTATGAAAACCGGGTAAACGGTCATGAGTTTCCAGAAGGTATTGAGGCGTGGTTCGCGTATTTGGGTTCTTTAAACGCAAATCGAATTCAGTGGACTTTCGGTTGGCTCCCGATCGATGAAGTTATTCACATGTCTGCCGGAGTGTGCTTTCTTTTATTAATGTTTCTTCAAAGTATTCAGCCATATGCCCCGCATCGGGTCGTATGCCAATTGGGCAGATACCAACCAGTCCCTTATGATGAAGATTTGAGTCCATAGGTTATTGAACTATGCCCAAAAGCCACATTCCCAGAAGAAAGGGTTCGCTTGATTTGGCACCAATGCAGGTTCGTGGAGCCACAGAATTAAGTACGGGATTTGTCACGGGTGAAGTAGAATCCAACTATGTAACATGGTATGGTAAGATAATTCGGGTCGATCAAGAACCAGAACAGCCCGCCAAAAGGCCCCATGTCCAACAGTTCACCGACGGGCGCGAAAACAATGGGTTTGGTTAGCAAAAGAAAAGGAATATCAGACTACTATAAGCAAATTAGAAGAGCAAATTGGAAAAAATCAATATTTTGATAGTTGGATGCAGGCATCTGAAGATGAAGGGGAAAAGAAGAGGTTGTCTAGGGAAAATGAATCCCTTCGAGCACAAATCCAGAGGATGAAAATAGCCGCCGAGACACCGGTTAGAAGTGAGAGAGATGAGAAAATTATAAAAACTCTAAGGAGGAAAGTGCATGAATATAGTTTTGACTTGACAAAGGCCAAGAAGGACTTGATAAATGCTCAAACAAAGTTGGCCAAAAGCGCGGAAGAACATACCAGACTAGCCCATCAGTTGAAGCAGAAATATGAAAAAGAAGTGGCAACTTTGAAGAAAAAGTTGGTCGCCCTTGAGAATGAAATGGTCAAGCAAACAAAGGATTTTAAGACAGAAAAAGAGCATTGCTACGCAATGATTTTCCAACTACAATATAGCATACAACAGCTACAAGACCAAAACAAAACTGATACCCACATATTGGAAGCTCGGGCGCATCAGATTGGATGTTTTCTTCAGGAGAAGGGTGTCATTAGAATGAGGGTTAAAGAGATAGTCGATTATGTTCCAATGAAATTCCATAAATGTGAAGACATGACCAGGTCTATGTTCTTTGCTTCCGTGATGACATTTGTTCCCCAGGTGATGGTTGATTTGGACCACCTTCAACAGGATATTGCACGAAGGCCCGTGCGGAGACCGGCTGATGTCCCGCAGGCCCCCGGGGTGCCAGTGGAGGCTCTTATATATTTTTTATTATTTTTTCCAGTTTGGAGTATGTATTTTCTTGAGTTTTATTCAAAGTTGTTTTGTTGTTTATTTCGAGTATGAATGTTTTCTTCAGTAGTGGTCAGTACTTTTAAGTCCTTGTTATAGAAAACAAAAAAAATGTGTCTTTATTGATGAAATATTGGAAAACCCCAAAAATTTCCTTTTCTTTTATTTTGCATTTGTTCCCTAAACTACGTAATGATCTGATTCATGCGGCTTCATGATACGTAGGCAATCCCCATAGGATTCAATCATAGTATTAAAATAAATAAAAAAGAGAAAAGAAGACAAGAAGACAAGAAAAAAAAGAGAAAAAAAGAGAGAGGAAAAGAAAAAAAAAAGATAAGAAAGAAAAGAGGGGCCAAACAAAAGGAAGAAACGAGAATGAGAATTAAAAGAGCGAAAAACAACAAAAGGATAGAGGAAAAGAAAATCAGGATTTGAAATTTGGAACAGAGCCGAGATAAAACACACAAGTCGTCACAAAGAATTTAGAAACGTTTAACTGCTCAGGTGAATTGCATCCCCAATATGTGATTCCTTATCTGTTAAATGCTTCAAAACTAACCAAGTTGTTGTGTGTGCATTAAGATAGGTTCTGTTTAGGTGGTTAGTTTGTTGGCATCCTGGCAAGTCACACCTATAACACCATATCAAAGCGCAAGGAAGTCATGGCTAGCAAAGAAACAGACATAGGAGTTGTTGACCCGCCAAAGGAGATGGTAGAATCTGAATCTGGACTGAAAGAAGAGGTCCAAAGGTTGAAACACCAGATTGCGGAAATGTACCACGCATGGATCAAAGGACATACTCCGCCCTCGTCCCCTACTGACTATACAGAAAACCCTACCTCCACCCCACCATTATCCCAAGCCTAGATGCACAGTACCACTGATCTCTCCCCTCAACACACACCAGGCTTTACCCCTTATCACAACTACCCCGGCACTTCATCCCAAATCTTCCACGCTCTACCAGCCAAAACAACTTCATACCTTGCTCCGGCACCTGCTCCTGTCTTCATACCTCCTCCACGAGCTACACTCCATAGGTTCTCTAGTGAACCTGCATTCCAAACCCCTAATACCCAATACTATGCCCCAGAACCTACTTTCAAAGTCCCGGATCCTTACTCTTACACCCCTCACTTTGAGCCTCATGCTGAAACTGAAAACCCACCCAAGAACGCAGAGCAAGGGGAGATATTTAGGAAAGTAAATATCCTGGAGCAATCATTGAGGAATATGTAAGTGTTAGGAAGCCAAGTGAGTGTGGATTATAAGGATTTGTGCTTGTTTCATGATGTCCAACTGCCTGTCGGGTTCAAGATGCCCAAGTTTGACTTGTATGACGGGCATGGAGATCTCTTGGCCCACTTAGGAGGGTTTTGCAGCAAGATAAGGGGCGCTGGTGGGAAAGATGAACTGTTGATGGCATATTTTAGTCAAAGCTTGAGTGCGGCAGCGCTAGAATGGTATACTTGCCAGGACACTAGCAGGTGGTATACTTGGGATGACCTGGTTCAGGATTTTTCTCGGCATTTCCAGTACAACGTTGACATTGTCTCGATCGCCTATCCTTGACCAAGATAGAGAAAAAGCCCAGTGAGAGCTTCAGAGAGTATGGTTTCCGATGGAGCTAATAGGTTGCACGGTTCAACCCTCAAATGGAAGAAGATGAAATGGTTGAATACTTTCTTCAAGCCCTAGAGCCTACTTACTTTGGCCATCTAATCTCGACCATAGGCAAGTCCTTCAATGAGTTGGTGAAAATGGGAGGAATGGTGGAGGAATGACTCAAGTCAAGAAAGATCATGAGTTACTCCGCCATAAAAGCAACCACACAGGCGATCCAAGGTGGCACCGGAGGTGTGTTAGGTTAAAAGAAGAAAGATGATGTCGCTATGGTTGTCTCAGGATCATGGCATGGCCCAAGAGGTTCGCCTCACCAGTATGCCCAGCCTCGACCCCAATCTCAAGCCTACACCCAAGCTCCATATAATCCACCCCAACATTACTTCCCACCACAAGACCCTCAATATTCAATCAGACCACCCCAATACCATGTCCACCACGCACACTCATATGCTCAACCCCCTCCTTACTCGTAATGGCGTGCTCCAACTCCACAAAATAGTGAATGAGCATCATCAAGTATTTTTCCTAATTTTTCCATAATTTTTAAAGATTTTTTAATCAATTTATTCCCATATTATATTAAATAAATAATCATTAATTGCATCAAAAATAACTTTAATGATATTTTTATCATCTAATTTTATCATTTATATCCATATTAAGCTTTAAATATTTTTGGTGCATTTATTATAATTACATTTATACTTTTTGGCTAAAATTACATATTTTACAATAATAGCCCTTATATACTTATGATTACTTTATTTATGAATAACTTTTTATGCTTTTGTAGTGATAAATAATATTTTTAATCATTTTTATGCATAAATAATATTTTTACAATTTTATTTATTATTTTTACAAATTATTTTATTAATTACATTCTGTATTTAACTAATAGCCCCTAAATTTCCTATTTTCAGACCTAAATTACCTAGCCCAACACCCAAATTGCCTTAGCCCAATACCCAGCCCAAATCAAATAAACTCACCTGCCTAACCCGGTCCCTAAATAAACCCGACCCAAGACCCTTTAAATCGTGACCGTTGATGTCTAAGATCAATGGTCCATATCAACCCCCCCCCCCCCCCCCCCCCCCCCCCC